>JBBBDQ010002054.1:1285000-1560000 GCA_037127315.1 Ascarosepion bandense
TAAAGACTCTTTTTTCCTACTTGTTCTTGTATATATATATATATATATATATATATATATATATATATATATGTAAATCTTAAACATGGATCAAATCAGAAAGAGGAAAGAAAGACTTACAAAAAAGTCCAAGTTATATTTCAAGTTTCGAAACAGTCCTCCAACCATAGCCGCCAAGTGAATAACATGTGTTGGTTGATATTTTTGAAATACTGCTTCTGTCTGCTGTGAATCTCTTTAAAAAAAAAAAAAGAAATACAAATGTGACTGGATTTTGTTTTGAATTCAACAGACTGAAAGGAACAACAGTTTTGATATAAAGAAATAAGAAACTGGAATTGTTTGATATATGGAAAAGATTAGGTTTCAGCCTCTAAACAAAAATCACAAGAGTAGTTTCTACTTTTTGAACTGTTTCAACAAAATTTGGAGCCACAAAAACTTTCATTTCATAGTTAAAAACAAATAGTGTAGATACTTCTATGTATCTTACCATTTGAAATTATATTTCTCTTGCAAGTTAAGATATCAAAAGAATTATATAGTGATTTTACTGGTTTCAATTTGGCATTTAAAAATGTTATAATGGAATATCCCAGCACCCTCTACGAACAATATGGTGGACCAAGTCTATCATGAATAAATGAGCAAGAGCATTTTCACTAGTGAGTCTTGCTTATGGATTAGAACCTGGTATTACTATTTTTGTCTGTAATAATTCTCATGACAAATAAGCCATTTATTCTGTTACGCCTGGCTAGGTAATCTTTCCGCTCAGATTTACATTTTGTTAAATTGTACCCTTGTTCAGGATACAACAAAAAAAAAAAAAAAATTAGATTTCAACAGAAAAACAAGTTTAAAGTAGGAGTAACCAGATATTTTCAAGTATAATTTTACAATTTTAAAATAAAAAATTCTACAAAAAAATAAAAATCTACATGCACTTTTTGTAAAATAGATAAATAAAAGTAATGGGTTAAAATTTTTCTAATTTTAAAAAGAAATTTTCTAGACAAAAAAATTACTATAAGCAATAGGTTTAAATATACTGTGTTTATTTTAAAATCACCCAATCAACCAGTACTGCCAGAACAATTCAACATCACACTTCAAAATCATTAACTTTTAACTTTCTTAATTACACAAACTTTTGAAAGGCTGTTTATAAATGAATAGTCATAAATTAATTGATTAAATATGGCAAAAATACATACAAAAGATTGGCATCCTTGGACGAGAGAAAAATCCATTTTTCATTTGGTTGTTGTTCTTCCTCAACAACTGTTTTTATGGCTTGTCCAACAAGACCTGTACCGCCTGTTACAATAATCACCTTATTTTCTGCTTCTGTCATGGTCGACTGTAAATAAAGAAATTAGTTTAAAAATAAAACAAAATGCATTTTTATAGTTCCTATTTCCAAGATATCGCTTTCCATAGCAAATACATTCAAGCTGATACAACATTTCTATCTTTTCAGTTTGACAATAAAAATAAACCTTTCTCATAGTTGAAAAGTCACAAGCCTTACCTGCTCTATCATTCCACCTCGAGTGGCTCCAGGGCCTTGTAAACTTCATTGGGACAAAAAAAAAAAAAAATGAAATAATATTTTGATAATTTTTAAAGTTAATGACACAGTAATAAATATTATTGGCAAACACTGACCTTCGTGCCTGATACAAAAAAAAAAAAAAATGAGGAATTAAAAGGACGTTTTTTCCCCATGAGACAAATTTCGGCTTCACTCCTTGGCTTTGTTTATTGCTTTAAAAAGTGATCAGATTTGGAATAAAACCTAGACATAATTGTTCTTTAGAAGTTACAACAAAAATATTAAACATTTTATTTATTAGATTGATTATTTATAAGAATAATTTTTTTTTTTTATAATCATATCGCCCCAAGAAAGACATTTTACTGCCACTGTTTTGCAGGGGGTTACATAGGAGGAAAGTTATAAGAAAGAGTAACAGAATATAGGGGTTGTCAGGAAGTGGGTAAGAGAAGGATGAGAATACTAATGAGAGTGGAGTGGACGGAGAAGGGAGCATGAGAGAGAGGATAAAGAAAGAAAGAAAGAAAAAAAGAAAGAAATGCAGGATTGTTTTTCCAATCATATCACCCCAAGCAAGGCATTTTACTGCCACTGTTTTGCAGGGGTTTACATAGGAGGAAAGTTATGAAAAAGAGTAACAGATTATAGGAGTTGTCAGGAAGTGGGTAAGAGAAGGACGAGAATACTGATGAGAGTGAAGTAGAGTGAGTGGAGAAAGAAGCATGAGAGAGAGGATGCAGGTTAGTGAGACAGGAGATGACTATTGACTTTACATTTAAATTCTTGGAGATTGTAGCCGTCAGAGAAGCAAGTAAATGGAAGGGAATTCCACAGTCGGGAAGTGTGAGAAAAGCTGCTAGAGTAGAATTTGCATTTACATTTAATTAGTTTCACAGTAAAAGGGTGAAAACCTAGTTGCTAATCTTGTGGCTCAAGTAAATTCATATATAGGGTGCACAGTGAGCTAAGTTCATCATTCTAAAAACTAATAGAATTAAAACTAATGCAATACAATGTTTGTCATTTACCAATTTATAAAGAAATAAATATGAACATTTTTATTCATAAATTTATGAACATTTACTAAATTATTAAAACATGTGAATTACCTCAGGAAATTTTTACTTTATACCTTTTTTTTTTTTTTTTTTTTTTAAATCATCTCACCCCAAGCAAGGCATTCTACTGCCACTGTTGAGCAGGGGGTTACATAAGGGAAAGTGATGAGAAAGGGGTTAGTTATAGGAAATGTCAGGAGTAGGATAACAGACAGATGAGGGTGGAGTAGATGAAAAAAGAGCTTGAGAGAATGGATGCGAGTTAGTGTGACATATCTATTGACCTTACATTTAAACTCCTGGAGATTGTAGCTGTCGGGGAAGCAAATATGTGGAAGGGAATTCCACAGGTGGGAAGTGCAAGAAAAGAAGCTGTTAGAGTAGAAATTGCGGTTACATTTTATCAGTTTCACTGTAAAAGGCTGGGACCTAGTTGCTAATCTAGTAGCTCATGTAAATTCATACCTGCGGGCACCAGTGATCTAAGTTCATTGGAGCAGAAGCCGTGAAAGTATTTATAGAAGAGGCACAGGAAAGCCACATCACACTGGTGAGACAGCAACTGCAGCCAAGCTGCCAAGTCGGTATCGATCAAATTACAGATTCTCCATTGGATTTTGTCAAGAACCCCAAGGTGAATAGCAGGGGCATCCGACCAGATGTAGCAGCAGTATTCGATACACGGGTGGATGGTAGATTTATATATGTGCAGGATGGATTCAGACGGGAAAAACTTCCTGGCCCTGCACAGGAAACCGACTTTCATATCAGTGGATCTAGCAATGGATTTGATATAATCATTCCACTTGAGATCCGCTGAGAGTGTGAGGCTAAGGAGGCGTCGTGTTTTACTTTCAGGGAGGCTAGCCTGTTCCATGCTAATGGGAGCTAGGAGCGGTTGTCTATGATGGTTAATAGATAGTAGCTTCGTTTTGGAAGAATTAAAATTTATGATTTTTGGAAGTTTGTGTTGATTTTAATACTACTTAGAACTAATATTTATGACTGTATATTTATAGTAATTTGGATGGAGTTGTGGTGCAGTGGATATTGGCTCAGAACGACAAATCAGGTTTCTGAGTTCGAATTCCAGTTGAATTCCTTGTATTCACTTACGCGCAAATACTCTTGGGAAAGTTATTAATCTGTCTCTTCCCTCCAGTTATGGGTTAAATAATAGAACAGATTGGGTTCTATAGCCTTGGCTGGTAACCAGTCTACCACAGAAAGCAATGACAACCTACTGCAGGATAA
The DNA here is from genome assembly GCA_037127315.1 of Ascarosepion bandense. Classification (NCBI taxonomy): domain Eukaryota; kingdom Metazoa; phylum Mollusca; class Cephalopoda; order Sepiida; family Sepiidae; genus Ascarosepion; species Ascarosepion bandense. Next base: position 1,288,874 of record JBBBDQ010002054.1, read on the forward strand.
TCTTCTGTCCAGTCAGTCATGTCTCTTTCGAGACATAATTTGCCCAAAGTGTGTATCACGTATGGCACTTAACTGACTGACTGACTGAATAATTATACAATAATTTTGACACATGGCTGAAAAGGGAGTGGGGTGAGGTTAGTTAACACTTTCTTTCCTAGATCTAGCTAATCAGATTCATGATCCAATCACTCATTAGAATATGTTCATTCAACTTGTCCATAACCTTACTGTTATGTTGTGAGTAAGAATAAATAACTCAACAACAGGAATAGGTTAATTGTTGTATTCCGTGAAAATAGCATTTACAAAGGTTATTAGTATCCAATACAAGAATAAGGGTTAATTGTCTCAACCGTCGTAAGACGTAGTATGAGCAATGGGTACTTCCGGGTCGTCACCGGAAGTCTACGACTGACTTGTCGATCGGCTGCTCGGCACACTCTCCTACGTAGATGCCACCATTACTTTACATAGTAATGGAATAGTCCATTATAGCCGAATAGGCGCGGGCGTCCCAACACTTACAATCCTACATATACACTAATACCACATATTCACAGGGTGATCTAAAAATGGGGAAAAACTAGTGACATAGTTTTTTTTTATTATTATAATATAATCGTTTTAGATTTTTATAATCAAGAGAGGCAGTACTGCCACTGGTGCACAGGGGGTTACAGTGAGAGGAGCGGGAAGGCAGAAAATGGTAGAGAGGGATGTTGTAGAAAGGGTAAGAGAGAGGTGGGAGTCAAGGAGATAGGAAGTGGCAATTGACATTGCACTTAAACCTTTGGAGATTGTAAAGAGTGGAAAAAAAGATCTCATAACCTACCTAAGAAGCTTATGTAAATGGTTGGCAGAACAGAGATTAGAGAAAGGATAGCAAAAAGATAATTTACTAAAAAGAGAAAGGACAGGAAAATTGTGGCGAGGCATGGTCTCCCACGTCCTGAAGGGACAAGGTGCATTGAAGAAAGAAATATGCAAGTAGAAAGTTAAATTCGCGGAAAATTAATTCGGTGAGCAGAGTTCAAGTTCATCTGCCACACACTGTCTGTAGCGTTGGGAAAGGCATGAATCCATCAGCCTGCCAACCAACGATCGTTAGGGTAGAATTGGCTTTGTACTAGGCAGACACTAACAGCTCTAAAATTGAAAGCTATAAGACAACGGGACCACTTCACAATCTTTCGTCGAGAAACAAACAGGACAACTGAATTTATAAAATTTTTAATTTAAAAAACAAATAAAAATTTAAAAAAAAATATCTAGATAAAAAAAGCAAAGACTAACATTAGGAAAATAAAAATTCAATAACTCTGCTGTATTTGCCACGTGAGGTAGGGATTTTTTTTATTAATCAATAAATTTTTTAAAATTTAGGTTAGCATTTTTTCATAAAAATAAGAAAGGAGTTATGAAAGTGACACGTCTGCATGCATTTTCCCACTACAAAAATCAAAAACCATAGGACATGACATATTATTGTACAAAAAGTTCACAAACAATAAAACATTTACTTTTTAGCAAAGTTTTCAAATTACAGATTCACTCGGCTGTGAAAACGTTGATATTTTTTTTTAACAGGAACACGCCCGAGAAAATGTGTGCTTGTCTTCAGAAAGTTTGACGACAAAAATTCTAAATGTAATAAATAACGAGATATGCCTTGCAGTTTTATTCATCGAATTATTTGTATTTTTCAGATGTATTATATCACAAAATAATCTGTTTTTACTTTTTATTGTCAAAATTTATTAATGTTAATTTTTTTTTTTCAAGTACTTAAATATTTTTAGTGCACCGGTCGGCAGTAAGAAAGAAAGAAAAATGCAAAATAATCGTAATATAAACGAAAATAAAACGTAAAATATGTCTTTAAAATATTCTAATTGATTAATAATAATTGTCTCGTTTGATTCAACATTAGTTACATTACAAAAAAAATAATTTAAAAAAAAGTTATTCTGCAATGCATTGTTTTAAATGAAAACATCCTATTAATTTATATAAAATACTTACATTTTTATGCACTTTTTGTGTTTGAAATATAAAGATACAGACTATCGGAAAATTTAATGAGGTTGTTTGTCAAAGTGCCACGTCCTAAGAAGCTTCACCCCAATGATTACATACCTTTTGTTAAAAAAAAACAACTAAAAAGGAATATACACGTTGTTATAATACACCGGCGGTGTATAGTGAAAGACGTCTTAATAAACAGTTCCCGATTAAAAAAACGCACGCAAACTACTGACAAATTTATACACTACTGATTCGTAACCATTTATACACGCATGTGTATTTGCTTATGCCATGGGCACCTCAAGGCGCTGTAAATGGTTAGCAAGCTTGTCTCGTTAGAACTATTACAACTGAGTAGTCAGTTCGATCCTCATTGGGTGTCCCATACTTTCTGTTGTGCGCCACATCTAAGCTGCGATTGGAAAATTACCACGTGTATTTTTGCCAAAATACGCGGAAGCCTAAAACTAGGCAAAAAGTTAAAGCGCAGCTTAGACTGGCGCATGGCCGAACAATACATATGAGATACCCATTAAAACAAGTTTATGTATGTTGCAAAATAATACTAATAGTATTTGTTTTATTTGGTAAAAAGAATTAGGTTGTAGTGGACGAAGCGTCCACTTACTAATTTAGATTTGACGAGTCGACTCGACGTAACATGTGGCCACGATTTGAAGCAGGTTTTAAGGAAGAACAAAAAGGCGAAAGTAACCAGAAAAACAATGTATTGACAAAGGTTACATGGGGTTGAGAGAGCATGCATAAGAAAGTGAAAAGGAAAGAGTCATTCCCCTTCGTCTGTTCGTAGAAACAAAAATAAGATGTATGAAGTTTTTTCTCTAGCTGAAAGAAAGGTTTATAACAATTGTTAAGATTTTCGTAAAGAGTTCAAAGTTCAAATCCTTGATGAAGAAAGTCAGACAGAAGACAAAGTTCTGTGTCTGTGTGTGCGTTGAGTAGAGAGAGAGACTTACATGCGAATGTAGCAGTCGGTGGATTTCTACTGACGAAGGTTGGAAAAATTGTGGATTTATGTGTATGAAGTTATTTTATGTAAAGTCCTGTTTGAATGAAAGTTAATGTGCATAGTGTTAATGTAGGAGAAGAAAAATAAAATAAATTTTTGCGCCACTAATTGCTACACGCAATTAGTGCGCGTGTGTTTGTGTGAGTTAGGAAGACATGTTTGCTCTTGTCCCGGGACGAAATCCTAACATTATTTATTTTTGTATAAAATACAAAAAATGTGGCACAAGGCCGAATACGGGGATGAGGAAGGCTGGTCTTCAACTGTCCTAATTTAACTTAGCTATTCACTTTCGTTGACCCTCACACACTTACAATAAACCTTACACCATAACATCACATTTTTACTTACCATTCTTACCACGTCCACCACAATACCTCAGCTTCTCTATGTAGTCCTACTTAACTCCCATATGTACAATTTTGAGTGGAGGGCATGGGCAGAAAATAACAACATTTAAAAACCCCAATGATTTTATACAATGAAGATAAGATATGTACAAGCAACTAAACAAAATCATATTAGTAATAAAAGCCCCCCACTACTCTAATATTGTGACAGCAAAATCACTTCCCCGGACGAAATATAATGCGTGGCTTTAGAAATATAATAATACCACTTATCCGATCCGCAATCACTCACACAATCAGTCACACATTTAAACACCATAACAAAAACGAAAAGCACACTTGAAAAATAACGAAAGACGCCACGCATCCACCGGAGAACTAACATTGTTGAACACCTAAAGTGGGAAGGGGTAGGGGATTAAACTAAAAGAAAACTGGAGACAAAAAGAAAAAAGGGGGCCAATGAGCAATCATAACCTAGCTAAGTTAACTTTAAAGAGGAAAACAGAAAATCAAATACTTCCTACTCTAAACTAACAGGGAAGGGGTGCACATGTTGTGCCCAGCACACCCAATATCCTGATGCCTAACCAGCATCAAACAACCACTCCAGGTCAGCACCTTTCACTCGACAGAGACGCGCAAGACTCACCCACCTTTTGCCAAATTCAGATGGAGTGAGTCGTTTCCTTTCCGTCCTGATCTTGACTTTAAGCTGATGCTTAAAGAACAAGATCAGTTGGGAAGAGGTAAACTTCTCATCACCATAGAATTCCTTCTGTCGCGTCGACCAAATCACGACTCGCATAACACCTAGTAAGCAAAAGAGCACATAGTCCTCAGCCCTAGATAACGGAGGTACGACATTGCTACAAACAGAACTAGCCTCAAGGACAAAGAACTTTCCACGCAGCATACGAACCATGAGATCTTCAAGGAACTTACATAGCGGAGCAACAACACTGCAGTGGAAGAAGGCATGATCGACGGATTCCGCCGACAGCCCACAACGCACGCAGGTTGATTTCGGTGTTAGGCCCGCTACATGAAGTTTCTTGCCTATCCAGAGAGCCTCCCGGATCATCAGCCAGGTGAGTGATGCCTCATCGTTAGTGAGACATTTCAACCCAGGCGCCCAAGGCCATATGGAGCGAGCCTCCTGCTTCGTAAGCCTGAGCTCGCTAATCAGTTCATCTCGAACGGCCTCCCGAACTAACACCCGATATAATGCCCTAAGAGACAACGCTTGGGCGTTGGAGAGGCCATCCGTAGCCCGCAAGAGAAACTGGAGAGCCAAACGACATTCTTTATAGAAGGAGCACTCGCCACGAGGAATACGACGGGCCTCTTCCTCCGACAAATGCACACTTCTCAAGGATGGAAAGTTTTTATGGACGTCCTCTTTAACGAGGGCGCCGTTCTCATCCGCCAGCATACACATTCGATCCAGGAATCTAATGCGAAGCGTGTGTTGACGAATCTCAACGCTAGGCATGCCCAGACCGCCCTCAGATGGATGAAGGCAACAGATCTCGCGACGCACATTGGGAGCCTTGCCTTCTCCCCAAAGGAAGGAGAACAAGAGCTGAATTAATCCCAAACGAATAGCACACGGGAGAGGAAGTACCGAGAGTCGGTAAAGGAGAATCGGGTAGATGTGCGAAGCACATACTTCCGCCCTCCCCTTTAAGGAAAGATTCCTCCGAGTCCACAGACGAACTGCGCTCTCGGCCTTCTCTCGAACCTCCGACCAATTCATTTCCAACTGGAGATCAGGACCGAAAAAGACGCCGAGAATCTTGATCGGCCCGTCCGTCCAGAGGAAAGGTCCGGGAAGAGAAACTCCCTTCCACGCACCCAATCGCAAGCCATCAGACTTATCGCGATTGATCTTGGCCCCTGTCACCGTCTCATAACATCGGATTTCTTTGCTAACTTCGTCAATTTCGGCTTTGCTCGACACAAAAACCGAAACGTCGTCAGCATAGGCGGAGTACCTGGCCGAGGTGGTGGCACCAGGTACGGAAATTCCGCGAAGGACCGGATTCGCCTTTAACTTGCGAAGGAATGGCTCCAACGCAAGAACGTACAGCAAAGGCGAAAGTGGACAACCTTGACGAATGGAGCGAGATAATGTGAAGGGCTTCGATCTTACCCCATTCACTTCCACCAGCGCACCGGGGGACTCATACAGCAGTCGGATCCAGGAGCGAAAGTACGGCCCGAAACCGGCGGCGGAAAGGACAGACTCCAAGAAGCGATGGTCAACCCTATCGAATGCCTTGGACTGATCCAAATTGATCAGCGCGGCTTCAGTGTCGGTTTTCTCGATGATCAGGCGTACCAAATGAAGGTTGTCCTGAATAGTCCTGCCCTTCACAGCACAAGTCTGCTCGGGGCCAATCAGACTAGAGAGGACAGCCTGCAAACGGCGGGCCAAGACCTTGGCAAAAATCTTTAAGTCAGTATTTAACATCGTTAAAGGCCGATAATTATCTATGCCACCCCCACCGCCCTTGCTCTTGCGAAGCAACTTGATTACACCCCTGGTGAAGCGTCGAGGTATAGACCCCTGCTCCATCCAGTTGTTATAAACGAGCGCCAGCAGAGGAACAAAAACGGACGACTGCCTCAAGTACAGTTCGTAGGGAAGACCATCCAATCCTGGAGTTTTGTCCCGGTCAACCAATTTCAGCGCATCCCAGATTTCCGACTCTGTTATGGGCCCCTCGCACCTAGCTGCTTCAGCCGCCTCGAGGCGGAGAAAGTCAGCCAAATAGGTGTCGAACTGAGCAGAGCTCAGACCGGGCTCCCTGGTGAAAAGATCCTGGAAGTAATCCCGAAAAGCCCCACATATACCCACGTTTGTAGTCACGGTGCGTCCATCCGGCAATGTGATGTCCTCGATATGCCGATTGGCTGCTTGCCTAGTTTCCTCTACACGCAATTGTGCGGCCATATTCATTGCCTCAGGAGACATTCTTTTTAACCTAGCCCTAACTACCAGAGCTTGATCCTTCTTGATATGCAAGGAGGCCAGCTCGGCTCTAGCTAAGGCTACGTCCCCACTATTACGGGATTTCACTGCCCGATCGACTTTTTTCTCTATCGCCGTTTGCGCCGCTAAATTAGCTAAGTTGAGCCGACGACTATAGTCGGCAGCAAACGACCTAATTTTGGATTTAAGTGAATCCCACCACTTATTCCCAACCACAGCCCCCGTCAATTCCCGCTTTAGTGTTAGTAATAGCTGTTCCTGGAAATCTTGGCTATCAAATAATGACGCGTTCAATTTCCAGTATCCAGCCAACTTAACCCTAGGCTTATCTAAGTTTACACGAACCCGGACGAGCCTATGATCCGTGTAAACTATCGAATGGAAACTTGGACAACCTAAGAGCCCTACGTCGACTCTCCTAACTAGGACTCGGTCGAGGTAGCTTGCGCATACCTTCGAATCCGAGCTGCCCCTATTAGTCCAAGTCCACACTACCTCCCGGGGGTGCTCATTTCGATATTTATCGACAAGATCACTCCTATCGATAAATTCCCGAAATGCTTTCACATCCGGGTTGTTAGTACCCGATCTTTTTCCTATACGATCTTTCTCAGGGTCAAGGACGGCATTCCAATCCCCCACTAAAATTACCCGCCTTGATGTTCCAAAGAACGACTCGAGCCGCCGAAACAAAGCAGGACGCTCCGCATTGCTATTGGGCACATAAACCCCAATGAGCCGAAAAGATTTCTCCTTTATGGTAATATCCAGCACACAAATCCTGCCCGCTGGATCCGCGAAGACAAGCGCACACACCGCATCCAATGACTTGCGCACTAGCCAGGAGACACCTCTAGAACGACCATCAAAACATGCTGAATAGAGATCGTAATCCCTAGACAGTATGCCCTCATAGTCGCCAGCTAAAAACCGGGTCTCCTGTAAACAGCAAACATCCACACCGAGGCGCTGGAGATCATGAGTGAGTCTCACCCTCCGAGACTCAGACCTCAGCCCCCGGGCATTCAGACTTGCTAACCAAAGAGCCATTGTGATCCGAGATTAGGGTTGGGTTTCTGGACAGAACATGGACGGGGAAAGGATGCCGACAGCCTCTCCCATAGATCCCTTGCCCATTTCTTTGTCAACGGTGCCATCATGAGAGAGGCCACCAACATCCCAAGGAAATGTTAGTTTCATTGCCCTGTAAAGGGAGGGGTGAACTAAAATTGGGACCCGTCCAACACAGCATTCTTTCAATTTTTGTAAGGACTCCTCCTCCATTGTTACAATAGGTGGGGACATTTTGATGGTTTTCCCTGCTTCCAGAAGCATATCCCACACCTTTCCTGTACCCGTTCCTGTTCTAACAACTGTCAGCATTCTTTTTGCATGAGGAAAATTTTTGGGTTTCTCAATATCTTTTTCTTTACATTTTTTCATGGCTAATAGGATTTTTAATTTGTTTATCCTATTGCCAAAGTTCCTGGCCCTATCTTCCTGGGCTGGAGAAATTTTGCAAATATTTTCCCCCATTAAGTAGGGCGCTTTTGTCGCCCTCTCCCGAGCCTCCCTATCCTCCGCTGTGGGGCTCCTTTGCCTCTTTGAAGGTGGCGGCAACAGCTTTTTGGGAGAGGGGCTGGGGGTTGGTTGTGTTGGTATTCGGAATGGGCTGGGGTCTCTACTAAGAGGAGCAGATTTCCTTGGAGCGGGCTGTGAGGAGTGGGACTTTTTGGGGCTTTTCTTTTTTTCAGGAGAGGACAGGGCAGAGACAGAGGGACGTATTGGGTTCTTTGCCAGTTCCTCCTTTAGCTTCTGCAGTTTTTTCATGCCCTCGTATCCCGGATCATATGCTTTGCGCATCTCCTCAATTGATGGTGCAGACCAGGCCGAGGCGTCGCCCCTCCTGCTGGTAGAGGGAGTGGGGCTGTACGTGCCTTTAGTCCTTGGAGCATCAGGGGACCGAGGTCCCGCAGCTTGACGCTTCCCTCTGGTCCTACCAACAACCTGCCACTCCCCCTTCTCCTTCTCCGATACTACACCTGCAGCAGGCGAGGGCTTTTCGGGGAATGAGGGCCGATGGTTTGACCCAACCGGGGGTACTACCACACCGGTCCCGGCTGCTGGCATGCCCACTACAGGCGGGACGGATTTTGTCAAAGAAGCGGCCAGATGGGTATTTTGGTCTTCAGGGGCCTGGCTTCCAGAGGCCTTCTTCTCTGGGCAGGAGGAGGAGAGGTGACCAATCTCTCCGCACCTCCAGCATTTGGGTTTGCGACCGGAAACTATTACCGGCAGGCTCAGGCCCCCAACGTCAAGACAGTTGGGGATAGTCGTGAAGGCTTTACGGTCGATCACAATATCGAACGACCATCCCCCGGTCAGGCCGTCGCAGGAGGCATCCACAATCTCACCGAATTGAGAAAAGTAGGCCGCGAGATGCTCCCCAATAACCTGAGGAGGGACCTCGTACACTGCCACCTTGGTCCTACGCATGCCTTGATATTCAGTTCTTATAATGATGTCTTTCGTTATAATATCTTTCGTAACCATTTTTTGGCAGTCTTCCGGCGTGGGCAGCAGCACGTCCCACATGAAAAAGCCCGCGCCTTTTACGATCCGTAAGGGCTTGACCTCCTTGGACTGCAGTGTCTTCAACACTGTGTCTTTTGTGGAGCGACAAATTTTGCGCGAACGCTTGTCCACCACAAAGACTGACACAATTCTTTTTTCAATTTTTCTTAATTCCTGGGGATCCTCCAAGAGTCCACCTTCTGTCACAAGGTGAGCGTAACTCTTGGCTTTCTCCAGGAACTCCGTCAAATTGATCGTTATCTTTGGTGGGGACTTCCAGCCCAAGGGCGATTCCCCGGCCTCAGCATCTTTGGATTTGTCTTTAGTTTTAATTATCTCATTTGACTTTTCGGTATCTTTGTTATTCTGGCCCTTCTCGGCCACCACATTTTGGGTCGATGTCTTATCATTCGTCTTACTTGAAGTAGGTAGAGGGGGAAAAGATTCCTCATTCTTATCAGGAGGACCCTTCCAGGGAGGGTCAAACAACAGTTTTTTCTTCACTGACCGACTAGAGTCGGCCATTTTAACAAATTAAACACCACTATATATTTTTTCTCCGTAAATCCAATGTGAATAGGGAGGGGAGGGAAAAACGGGAGAAATAGGGGGGATATATGAAGACAAATAAACCTCGCAAGGTGAGTACAAAACAACGGATTTAACCACAGATATGGCAAAATAAAATAAACCTAATATGGCAAACAAAAATAACAAAACGGCTTACAATTAAGAAAAAATTGCCTTTAGCGGCAAAATAACAATTTAAACAAAATAAAAGAAAATAGCCTTAAACGGCAAAGACTAACCTCTTGAGAGGTTTCTCAAAGAAAACACAAAAAATCACCTAAAGGCGATAAACGTTAAGTGGCTTTACAAAATTTACAAAATAAACTTTACACGTTAACGAAAAACAACACTCAAAATAAAAAACGAAAGGGTCGCCTATAAAGGCTACTAAAAGAAAATAATGGGAAGGTGTGGACAATAAACGTTAATAGGTTTCAATAAACTTAAAAAAAAAAATTCATAAATAAATCAAACAAAAAAGAGCGGAGGGTCGCCTAAAAGGCTACTTCCGTAAAAGTAATATGGGGAGGGGCTGGAAAAGAAAACGTTAAAGTGTGGAGAAAATCAGATGATATTCAGTTACAGGTCACGAGAAAATAACAAAATAAAAATAAAGTTTAAACAAAAAATAAATGTAGCACGTAAGGCAAAAACAAAAACTGTAAAATGAAAACAAAAATTAAGTCACACGGGCCGACCTAAACAAAAACAAAAATGGCGGCCAGAAAAAAAATTACAAAATAAAGTAACAAAAAGCTAGAAAATAAAATGAATAGAACAAAACAAGGAAACGAAAAAATTAAATAAAATTCAAAACTTAGCTATACAAAAAGGTCTTTAGCAGGAAAGCGGGTAAGTCAGAAGGAGAAGGTAAATTTTGTCAGTAATCCGTCAAAGACTGGACTGAAAAAAGACGAAATCCTAACTAGTGTACCACGTGATGTTTTCCGTTTTTATTAGCATCGTTTTTGGCAGGAACCAGTCATCACGTGGACGGCGAGTGACCATGCGCGTGTGTGTGTGTGTGGGTGGGTGTCAATGTATGAAACCCCACAAATACCCCCCCTTAGATTGAAACAAATATTAAAAATATTTTTTTCAATATGTCCGTGTATATGGTGGTTTGATTACGTTGATGATGATGCTGGTAGCAGTAGTAGAAGTCATGCCCAAAATGACAGAAAAGGCTGGTTGCTGAAACGTAATACTGCTTAGACTGATGGTCCGCCATATTGGATCCTCGAAAAGCACATGATGAAATGGAAGAGTGAGAAAAATTTGTGAAAGGTGAATTTTTTTGGTTGTCTCTCGTAGGCTGAAGAGAAGAAGAGTCTGAAATGCGATGCGCGTGACTAGGGATTTTGCAGCAGTGTACCCCTATCAGAGTGCCAGGATGTGGCATGCTCTGGAAAATTCTCGGTGGTTAATATGGCTGTTAAAAATCTTCTAATTTATTCCAATGTTCCACGTTGAGTTGCTTGCGTTTGTAAGAGTTTCCGTGTTTTGCTGAACGTGTGGATTTATGTTGGTGTTAGAAGAATTAACAGTTGGTTATAAACTTTGATTTGCAAAGTGGTGTTGATAGCTTGTGTTGATACCGAGTGTCGACGCGTGTTTGAGAGAACTAAAAAGATATCTGGGTTTAATGTCGAATTTTCTTTGGAGGTCTCAATTCTCCAGTATAAATAATTCGGCTTGTCGATCTTCTTAGAGTTCTGGTTGAGTGACATTGCGTTGAATGCTGAAAAACGTCTTTAAGTCGACGTTGTGCCACTCTTTTTCTGGAAAACCTGGGAGAGAGAGAGAGATGACAGTTGTGCTGTCTAGTGTGCGATTGTAAAAATTCTGTGTGGGGTCGCCATCTTAGAGTCCTGTGGAAAAAGTTGGGAGATAACGACGTTGAATAGTAGTTCTTGTTGATAGACGAAGAAGAAATGCTGAGTTCCATTTCCAACGATGCTGGACTGAATTACGCCGAATCGACATCACGTCGGGGTCACCATTTGTAGTGGACGAAGCGTCCACTTACTAATTTAGATTTGACGAGTCGACTCGACGTAACATGTGGCCACGATTTGAAGCAGGTTTTAAGGAAGAACAAAAAGGCGAAAGTAACCAGTAAAACAATATATTGACAAAGGTTACATGGGGTTGAGATAGCATGCATAAGAAAGTGAAAAGGAAAGAGTCATTCCCCTTCGTCTGTTCGTAGAAACAAAATAAGATGTATGAAGTTTTTTCTCTAGCTGAAAGAAAGGTTTATAACAATTGTTAAGATTTTCGTAAAGAGTTCAAAGTTCAAATCCTTGATGAAGAAAGTCAGACAGAAGACAAAGTTCTGTGTCTGTGTGTGCGTTGAGTAGAGAGAGAGACTTACATGCGAATGTAGCAGTCGGTGGATTTCTACTGACGAAGGTTGGAAAAATTGTGGATTTATGTGTATGAAGTTATTTTATGTAAAGTCCTGTTTGAATGAAAGTTAATGTGCATAGTGTTAATGTAGGAGAAGAAAAATAAAATAAATTTTTGCGCCACTAATTGCTACACGCAATTAGTGCGCGTGTGTTTGTGTGAGTTAGGAAGACATGTTTGCTCTTGTCCCGGGACGAAATCCTAACTAGTGTACCACGTGATGTTTTCCGTTTTTATTAGCATCGTTTTTGGCGAGAACCACTCATCACGTGGACGGCGAGTGACCATGCGTGTGTGTGTGTGTGTGGGTGTCAATGTATGAAACCCCACAAAGGTACTGCCACTAATTCGCCGAAAAAAATGGATAGCATGAAGAAAAAATGTCCCAAACGAAGTTTTTCCGTCAAAATGTTTCAGTTATTTAGATTATTAAAAAGAGGAAAAATCAAAATAGTTTTATAAAAATTGTAACACGGTCGAAATTTTAATAAGAAAGTCATGTTTTTATTTTTATTTATTTTTTTATTTTTTCGTTAACGGGTAACCAAAGTTAAAGTTGTTACCAGAGTTTACTATGGATTCAGTCAGTCAAGTGCCATACGTGATACACGCTTGATATCGAAAGAGGCATAACTGACTGGGCAGAAGATTTTTCCGCAGTCGGTTGCCATTACTTTCTGCGTTTGACTGGTTGCCAACCAAGGCTATAGAACCCAATCTATCCTGTTATTTAAACCATAGCAAGAAGGAGAAGTGACGGATTAATACCTTTCCAATGGGTATTTGTACGTAATTGAATGCAACAAATTTGACTGGAATTCGAACTCAGCTGTTCGATTTCTCGTTCCGAGCCGATATATACTGCACAACCACGTACATAATATAACTCAATTTTTTCTTCCGGTTAAAAATAAGCTAACTCAGAAAATTTTGCAAAAATCAAATAATCGTCAATTTTAATTAATTCTCAGGCTTTATATATAAATAAATGAAATTATTTTTTATCATTATTTTTATAAAATACACAAAAATATTTGTTTTTACATCTGTTACCCTCCACTACGTAAATTCATTTTGTATTGAAAATTTGTTTTATTCGTTAATCGCAGAACTCTTTGGGGAATGTAAATCATTATTTATTTATATTATTTTTTCAAACAGTCGCCTGTTTTCCTGAAGATCTGCTTCGAATAGGAAAATAAAAAATGCAGTAAAACTATGACATTATTTAATTAGATAATATTTTAATTGCTTTTTAAAATATATATATTAAGGACATTATAATCCGAAGAAAAAAAAAATTCGATGAATAATGAAATTTTACAAGAATTGTTTTCACTTTTTCTTTTTGAATTATAATGATTTATAAAGTTTCCATTTTTTTAATTTTCAAAGCTTTGTTGCTGTTAAGTTATTAAATGATCTAGTAAAGACTATATTTACCAATCAAAAATTGAAAAGTTTAATACAAATCTTCGCGCCAAAAGATTAAAAAATATGTATAGGAAGTTTTTCTTTTTTAGTATGGCATTTTCTCTGTTACTTTAAAAGGTCACGTGTTTCATTCTGGTCAACCATACATAGCTTATCAGCACATCTGGCTGTCATCAATCACTTCACACCTCGATAATTAAGAAATACTTTTATTCTAAATTTCATGCTATATACAAGTAACATATGCGTAAATCAGATTAATTTTACTTTAAGTTTGCTATTTTTCCAAAAATAACTTATCACAGATGTATATTTTAGTTTTACGATATTTTAAAAACCAAAAATTAACTTTTGTTTACAAACTTGTCAAGCTACCAAAAGGACTAGAAAATGAATATTTAAGACAAGAAAACATTTAAGATTCTAATCAATTTAATTTCTATTTGAAATACATCAGAGTATTTTAATTTTACTTACTGGAAATAGTAAATTTAAACTTTTAGCTTTCAATTAAAGTTAATATGACAACTTAAGATTTTTTTTTTTAATTCAATTTAAAACTTAGGTATCGAAAATCAGTGGCGGTAACTCATTGTAGATCATTCATCAAAGTTGTTTAATTGAGTAACCACGAACCAAATGACTACTCCTCCAAGTTACAAGTTGGACTTATTACAGTAGTAGTAATAATACTAGTAATAATAGTCTGTCAGTTAAGTGCCATACGTGATACACGCTTGGGCGATCATGTCTCGAAAGAGAGATGACTGACTGGGCAGAATATTATCCCGCAGTAGGTTGCTATTCCTTTCTGCGGTAGACTGGTTGCCGACCAAGGCTATAGAACCCAATCTGTCCTGTTATTTAACCCACAACTGGAAGGAATAGACGGATTAATACCTTTCCCAATGGTATTTGCTCGTAAGTGAATGCAATGACTTCAGCTGGAATTTGAACTCGGCTTCCCGATTTTTCGTTCCGAGCCGATATCCACCGCACCAAAACGCACATCCTTAGTTATAGTATTAATAATAGTAATAGCAGTAGTAATATTTGAGACTAATATTCATACTGAAAAACTAATCAACACATATCAATAAAAAATAAATTGTAATTAATAATTTACAAATAAATAAATAACCAATAAATATTTACGAATTATATAATACTTAGAAATTTACAATAATGATGCAATTATATATATATATATAAACTTAATATATTATATTTTACAGCCAGTAATTGAAGCACAAACAAGTAATAAACTCCTATAAATAAATCTTACGAAATTTAGTACACACGAAAACCTTTTTTTACAATTCTGTAGAAACGGATGTCAAAATTAAATAAATTAAAGCGGTTGCTACGTTTTTCTTACTTACATTCTGTCCATGTCATTTACTCGTCTGCGATTGGGTAATAAAACATTACTGTTCTTGTATAAGACAATTTAGCAATCGCAGTCGCCTGAAATCTTTCGGCTCTGAAGCAACTTTCACGTGTGTGGTGGTGATTGGTTAATTTTTAACCAATCACATATTTTTTTATGTAAACAAAGTTTTCCCCGCGCTTGCTGCTTGATCCGCTCTCCCCTCTTATAAGCGGTGAGTTTCAGCAAGCTTGTCAGTCGACCCACAGGCTGGCTGAAAGATTACACTATACGTAAGTCTCTCTCTCTACTCATTCATTGCCTAACGCACACACAGATACGGACGTTTGTATTCTGTCTGAACATTTTCATCAAGAACTTTTGATCTTTGAACTCTTGACCAAAATTTGTATCACTTACAATTACATTCAAAATAGTTGTATTTTTTATGTTATTTGGTCTTACATGAAAATCTTGCTAAACCTTTTCAGCGCAAGAAAAAACTTTCTACATCTTACTTTGGTCGACAAACAGCTAAAGGGGAACAACTCTTTCCTCTTACTCTATGTATACTGCTATTACTTGCTTTGTTTGTTTATTGAATATATTTTAATTTATTGGTTACAAATGGGAGTTGTTGTTTTCACTTTTCTTGTTGGACGAATCGTAATATAAATCGTAAAGGACTAAAAATCATCCACAAAATACTTTCTGGAATTTGATTGGATATAACAAGTCACGTAATGTGTTTTCGACGACGTCTGTGTAATTGAACTCCAAATGATCCGGACGAAGACCTGGGGGCATGGGTTACCGAGTATATTCCCGTGCTAAACTCAGACAGGGTTTACAGCCTAGTATAAGCCATAAAAAACTGATCGGAACTAACGGACTCCAAGTGTTCCCTTGTCATTACAATTTATTCATGCGTTTTGTCTTGGTGAATCAAGATCGGCCACAAATTTGCTTGTCAGGTGGTTGATCCTAATCATTTAGGTATATCTCCTAGGAGTGGAGGCACAGTTCATCTCTGTTCATAAACGGAAGTAGTGAAGAAGCATGAGTTGGGTGGGTTATTCTTTCTATGTTTGAAAGATGAGCCACCCAAGACGACTCAGGTGTCATATCTAGATACTTAAGAGCTAACTCAATTAGGGAGCGTCTGAGCGAACTGGGTTACCGTGTCGGATTTCGTAAGGTTTGATTGCACAGAAGATCCGAGCTTACACACACCCATACTTTCCATGAGCCAATAAAAAATGCATATGCATTTATACATTCACTAATAAAATAGCTCCTTGCATAAGACAGTTGGTTCACTAAATTTTACAAAGCGCTGACGTCTGTGAAAACAAAATAAATACAACTACTTATTTATTATCCAATCAGGAGCAAGGAAAAAATACGTACAAGTTGATCCCTTTCTATTTTCTACAAACATATAAATACGCTTGATTGTTGCCTTTTCTCATCAGAGAGTCACGAGAATGCTCATCTCCGATTCTCTGCCTCCGGGCGGAGAGGAATCCATACGAGGCTCAGCCGAAGGACAGAGTTTCATCTGGGGAAAATTAGACAGGTGTTCGACCCTGCCTTGTGCAGGGTCTACGGGATACAGTTGGCTGAGCTTAGGGGCTCGGAGTTCCCACTATAAATTGGTCTTGTGCTACAAACAGCCTCAATAGGGAGGCTGGTAGAATTATGGGTCGTCTAATTAGACGCCAAATCCGTTCAACCTGCATATTTTACTTCCCTTTCGTGCTGCATTTATTGATTCTCTTTCTTCCTTATGGACTGACAAGAAAGAAAGAACATTACAGACAGCTACCAGTTGTTGGTTGGCTGGTTCATTTAACCAGCATCCTTCATTAGGTTATTTAATGCTAAAAATCGCCTTTTTTATTTGTTTGCATTTGTTTTATTGATTTTGTTTGCAAGATTCATTGGGGTTTGTTTTTTTCTATGACTAGGGTCCCCAAGTCCTACCCTTGTTATTTAACCCATAACTGGAGGGAAGGAACGGATTAATACCTTTCCCAAGGGTACCAGTGCTTAAGTGAATGCAGGGAATTCGAACTCTTTTCGAATTCGAATTCGATTTCTCTTTCCGAATCGATATCCACCGCACCACAACGCACACCCGTCCATAAACGCTTACAGCACCTGGTATTCCCAAGCGGTCACCCATCTAAGTACTGACCAGGCTCGACGTTGCTTAACTTCGGTGATCGAGCGAGAACCGGTGTATTCAACGTGATAGGCCGTAAGCCCCCGCTGCTAGTTGTCTAAAAGGTCAAGCTCAGGTGAACAGCATTTTTCACACTCTCTCTTTCACACCGTACTAATTGACTCTCTTCTTTAATCATTTACTTATCGGCAACAAAAAAGAGAGAGAAATAAAGACACCATTTCTGTTCGCCTACTACAATTGTGCACACTTATAGTGACATAAGATTTGTCTTCTCTTCATTTCTTTTGACTTTATGAAAACTGAACTCTTAAACACAATTTCAGTTGTAGTTGGAGCCTTTGGATTATTTGGAAAGGATTTAATAGATTCATTGAAGAGATTCCTGCTAGTCCATGCCTTAAAAAAACACAAAAACTGTACACACAACTATACTCACAAGTACAGCTCGTATTTTACGAAGAGATTTGTCTGTAAAATGGGTGTAATTTTTTTTTTCAAAAATCAGTGGAAAATGTCTGAAGCCATTTTTAACCTCAGTTATATTGTACTAGCAGTATAGCCCGGCGATGCTCGGGTGTAATGAAAGCTTTAAAACTAATCTATGGTCCTGGAGCTCAGACTCTTTGGACGTTGGCACGAAAGACTAAATAGTAATAGTTGTTTCCAGTTAAAGCGAAACAGTAGACTGAAAGAAAAATGAATGGATGGAAGTCAAATTTTGATTTCCTGGTATCGATATCAAATAAGTTTTTTCGATGTAAACTGAATTTTGAAGGCTAAATAAGTCCTCTGAGTAAATGGTATCATGACTGAGACTAAGAACTTCAATTATACCTACTTAGAGCCAAACCCGAAGCAAAAACTAAAATAAAAGGCTGAAAAAAATACAGACATACAGGCAGATAAACAAACACACACACAAACATCTAGCCATATATATATATATATATATATATATATTATCGATTTTCTGCACTATTGTAAGAACTGCAACCTTGAAACTTCTGAATATTGTTTCTTATGTCTTTGTCTATGAGTGTATCATATTTGATTGAAGTCGGACCACTCCTTCTATAACCTGATTTTTTCGATTATCGATTTTCGATATTTATCGGGGGTACCTCGAAACAAAACCTAGCTAAGAACACTCGCAGGCGCTTATAGTACAACTGTGTAAATTTTCAAGAAAATCGGTTCTGCCGTTTCGGAGTCTGTAGGTAACGGACACACACACACAGACACACACACACATACACACATAGACAAAATTCCATTTATAAATAAGTTTAGATCAGAATATAAGTAAGTGGCTCAGAATGAGTATAAGAAATGAAAGTATTAGATGTTGTGTAAAAAGTATGGGATTAAATGCAGTGACAATTTTATGAACACTTGCAAGGAAAGCAGACAAAAAAGTGCTGGGAAATAGGAAAGAGAAAATTGTGTCAGTTTTTTCTGATGCAGACTGTGACAACTGTAGAGCACAATAAACCGGATATAGTCATGTTAGATAAAAAGAGTGATACTTTCTACTTGGTAGTAGTATCCAGACCATTGACATGAGAACTGAACGTGTAAAGTTATCACAAAGTAAAGAAACTCGTAACTAACCGCGTAAGGAGAAAAAATTTTGGAAACATAATAATAGCATTACTACCAAATATAAACACTTAAAGGATTATGTTCTTTTTCATCCTCGCGACATCTTCGGACATTTTCAACGATTTCATCGGAAATGTCTACAAACCTCCTTCACACACACACACACAAACACACACACACACACACACACACACACACACACACACACACACGTATACAATTGTATGACCTAACATTACCGACCAGTAAAGACACACATGCAGCATCATACATTTTACTGTCCAAAAGATTTCTCACACATATATTTAAAAATTGTCCATGCATCGCCGTCATCTTGCGGCGATTGGCCGAGATAGAACTCACTACACCCCCTCCAGTATTCGCTGTGCATTTGGAACCCTGGCACAGTTTGCAGCGAAATTCTTATCTTGTCAAATAGCTGAATACTTGATGCTTCGCCAGGGCTACCAAGGGTGTTTTTTTATTGTGACACCAACACTAGATGGGTTGCCTCCATGCTCTATCCTGTTATTTAACCCATAATTAGAGAGAAGTGATGGATTAATACCTTTCCCAAGGGTACCAGTACTGAAGTGAATGCAGGGTACTCAACTGGAATTCGAACTCGGCTCACCGATTTCTCTTTTCAAGACGATATCCACTGCACCACAACGCACATCCGTCTGTTGACATGCATATATGTAAACAGACAAACGTTTTTATATATACATAAGTTTCACTCAACTCGCTTAATATTTTAATGGTAGCATATTTCCTCTCTGGTAAGCTTGACTGACTTTCTTTCTGAACGTTTAATGTTAAAAAATTGAAATTCTTTTTTACATATAGCATTGGATAATTTAAAGCTGATCATTTTAAGCTGAGTTTATTTTTTTCCTTTAAATGTCTAAGGAAAGGTAACGCATCACTCACTAAGTTCCGGGCCTGACATATAGATGGCACCACTAATGAAAAACCCAGATGATTTTTAGGAAGTACTATCCTTCAAATGGCATGTGACAAAATTTGGGCTTAATCGGGTTTTTAGTTTACAAATTCAGTCAGTCAGTTAAGCACTATACGAAAGAGACATGACTGACTGGGCAGAAGTTTATCCCGCAGTAGGTTGCCATTACTTTCTGTGGTAGATTGGTTGCCAACCAAGGCTATAAAACCCAATCTGTCTTATTATTTAACCCATAACTGGAAGGAAGAGACAGAACAATACCCTTCCCAACGGTATTTATGCGTAAGTGAATGCAATGAATTCAACATTGTTATTTAAATGAAGCAACTTTTGCAGATTTTCAAAGCAATAGAAAAATCTGAATTTCGTGCGTTGATAAAGCATTGCTTTCTGATGGGGAAAATACTGTTCAAGCAAAGAAATGGCTTGATACGTGCAATTCTGACTCTGCTCCGTCGAAAACAACTGTTAAGAGGTGGTATGATGACTTTAAATGCGGTCGTACAGACACAAAAGATGCCAAACGTCCAGGTTGCCCAAAATCGTTAGTTATCCCGGAAAACACAAAAAACCCACAAACTCGTTTTGGCTGATCGTAAATTGAAGTTGTGTGCGATAGCAGAGTAGTTGAAAATATCAGAAAGCAGTGTATTCACCATTTTGCATGAACATTTGTCGATTAGAAAACTGTGTTCAAAGTGGGCGACGCGTTTGCTCACAGTCGATCAAAAACAACAACGCGTCGACGATTCAGAGCAATTTTTGCAACTGTTTCAACGCAACAAGGAGTATTTGCGTAAATATGTGACAATGGATGAAACATTTATTCATTACCTCACTCCGACGTCAAATTGGCAGTCAGCTGAGTGAACAGCAGCAGGTGAAAGCCGTCCAAAGTGACCAAAGAGGCAAACATCAGCAGGTAAGTGTTTAGCCTCCGTATTTTAGGATGCGCAAGGTATTTTGTTCGTCGATTACCTTGAAAAAGGAAAGAACACCAATATTGAATATTATATAGCATTATTGGTGCGTTTGAAGGAGGGAATAGCCTAAAAATGGCCACAAATGAAGAAAATAGTAATCTTTCACCAAGATAACGCATCGTGTCACAAGTCGATCGCAACGATGGTAAAACTACATGAATTACACTTAGAACTGCTTCTAATCCACCTTATTCTCCAGATCTGGCCCCAGCTAATACTGGCTGTTTGCAGACCTCAAAAGCATGCTTTAGGGAAAGAGATTTGGCTCTAATGAAGAAGTGATAACAGAAACTAGGGCGTATTTTGAGGCCAAAGTCAGATCGTTCAACAAAAAAGGCATCGAATTGAAATCAGAGTATCACACTAGAAGGAGACTATGTTGATGAATAAAGTCGAATTTTGCCTAAAAGTTGTTTTACTTGTAAGGCCCGGGATTTATTATGTGATGAGTTATATTAAAATTCTCTTGTATTGACTATTAAGATATCTCCTGACTATGTTGTAACTTAGTACATTTTTGTCTTTTTTTTAAATTGAAGTAGATAGAGCCTACTATCTTCCAGTTTATACTCCTCCCACTTTCCCTTTTTCCTGTTTAGGAAGGGGTTCCCGGTTTCTTTCCTCTCCTCAGGTCTTAATAGTAGTGCTGTCGCAAGCTTTTGTGTGTGGGTGGTGACAACGTCTCTTCACTTTGAGGGTACCGGGCTGGCAGTTTCCTGGTTGATACTTCCAACTGGTAGTTTGGAGCGCGAAGTCTTGCGTAGCGTCTTAAGAGGCTGCTCTGATCAACTGTTGAGTAGTATCGGGGTTTCTTGTAGTACCATGTTGTGCATGGATGGGTGTCCCTGAGGCAACATTATTCTGCAGTCTGCGCAAGTTTCCTTCCTACACATGTTGCATTTGACGACCGACGGATACTACGACTCTAGGCCACTCTTTACCAAAAAAAAAAAAAAAAAAAAAAAAAAAAAATCCCTAATTATGGCATCACACAAAGTAAGAATAAAAACTAAACTAGCTAAACAGAAATCTTCTAAACTTGTTAACATCTCTTTCTCGAACATTCGTGGTATCCGTATCAACTTTTGCAGCGTTGAATCCTTCCTCGAAGTAAACTCAACCGATATCTTGTGACGTCCCTTGGAACAAAGTTTTTAGTCTTCCCGTTGAAGACTGTGCATCCGAGGTCTCTTCTTGAGTTAAAGCTGGCATCAATGCTTTCATTCCTGCATGGAAGTTGCGACTTAAACCTCATTCGGCCTCCTGGTTCTCCCCTGCTTGCTCAGCCGCTATTGCCCACAGGAATCACTTCTACCGGCTTTATCGGAGCCACGCGTCTGACCATAACAGGCGCATTTTTGTCTTTGTTGGTAATGAGTACAAGAGGATCCTAAATGATGCTAAGCTGTTGTTTGCTGACAGAACGAAGCAGCGTATAGCATCTCGCAAGTTCGGCTCTATAAAAATATGTTAAACAACATCAAGCCCTCAATCCCAACTTTAATCAATAAATTTGAGGTCCTCAGATCTTCAGTGGACAAGGCCGAGTGCTTTGCTGGCAGATTCTCTGCTAACTCAACATTTGATTCGTATGTGGTATCCCATCTAGAACTGAGGTTCAAGTTAGTGACGTTCACATTACCGCCTCACGGGTCTCTCTCATAATTTCAAAGCTTGATCCCCATAAGGCGAGCGAAGGTGACGGAATCCCAGTCATTGTCCTGAAGAAATGAGCCCCCGAGCTCTTCTCTGTCTTCTCCAAACTCTACAACGACTGCCTCTCTGCTTTTTGCTTTCCTGCCTGCAGGAAGTCATCCTCTGTGGTTCCTGTATTCAAGAAATCTGGGGGAAATCTCAGACCCCGCTAATTATCGGCATATCAGTCTTCTACAGATGTTTGGCAAAATGTTCGAGACTATTGACAACGCTAAAGTGGTTCAACATCTCACAACCCATAACCTCATCTCCGACAAACAGTATGATTTCCGCTTCACCAGGTCTACTGCTGATATGCTAGTGACCATCACAAAATATATATAGCACAAGCTGTTGCTGTAGATATCTCTAAAGCAAATGAGACAGAGTCTGACACGCTGACCTTTTATGCAAGCTACAGGGCTATGGTATAACTGGACGTTTGTTTGATCTAATCGAGTTTCATTCAAATCGCGTAATGAAGGTAGTATTGAACGGGCATGCTTCCAGATGTTATCATACGAACGCGGGTGTCCCTCAAGGCTCTATTCTAGGCCCTACGCGTTTTTTGATCTTCATCAACTATCTCCCTGGTGTAATCAGTTCCAAAATAGAAATCTATGTTGACGACATCACAATTTACTCCCGCTTCGATAAGATATCTGACAAAGCAAACCTCGCTGTGGATATTGAAATGTGGTGGACTGGGGAAAGAAATAGCTCGTAAATTTTAATGTTTCCAAAACGAATCTGCTATCATTTAACCACCATAGACAATCGCTACTACCCCACTCCCGATCAGCATGGATCAGACTAGTCTCCTTGAAAGCAAAACACTGCACCTCCTCGACCTAACTCTCTCAGCCGACCTCAGTTATAATATCTCATTTTAACAAACGTTTAAAGTAGGGAGGTCGATCACGTTTATTAATTTAGCCTTGTGCCAAGCATAACCGAACTCCCTGAAATTTAAGATTATCAGATGTTTCTCTCGGACGAGCTTAAGTCACTGATGCCTCCTCAACAGGTGTTTACTCGTGCAACCCAGACTGGCAACTGGGTCCCACCCATTCACAGTCAGGTTAGCCAAATGCAGACGACAATTCTACTCCCGCAGCTTCTTCTCTCGCACTTCCCGCCTGTGGAACTCGCTCCCGTATTCTTGCTTTCCTGACGGCTACAACCCCCAGAAATTTAAATGCAAAGACAATACTCATCTACTAACCACTGGACTCTAGCTCTCTCCCCACCCCTGTATAACCTCCCCTTTCTCTCCACCTATGTATCTGTCATCGCACCTGCTTTCTATTGTTCCTTTCTAACTAGTTTGTACTCCTCACTCTTTTCTAATTAATCTTTTTACATTTATGTAACCCCCTGCACATCAGTGGCGTTTCCGCCTTGCTCGGGGTAAAATGATGAAAAAAAAAAAATTGGAAAGGATAAAACAGTTTTGTTTGTATAAATAAATGAAAATCTATTTATCGAAGAGCATTACATCAAATTGTAGGTATGAAATCATTAAACCGTGAATGTGTTCTAAGAGAAAGTGTAGTAAAGAGTTTAAGAAATTAAGAGTTCATTCGCATTAGCGAAATGTGATTTGTGCAGATAAATGTTATCCATGTTTTCGCTGAGTGTCTCAATGAAGTAGAAGCAATGTATTTTTCCTCTCTTATTTTAGTGTACGGCGGGTAGTTAAAGAGAAAGACAGATAGATAAAGAAAACAGCATGAGGAAGAAAGTGTGAGGGTGCGAATGTAGGTCGCTGAGAGCGGTTTATTTTCTTTTAATATTTTGTTCAGCATGGACTATTTGGTACTTCCTTGTCCTCTGCATGCATCGGCCGAGAAACGTTTACGAATAGCCAACTTGGATCACGTGGTCAGTTCCCAACGCAAACTCATATTTGGGCGAGAAGAAAACAACACACGGGTCATTGAAAGTTCTTTTTTATGTTTTCTACAAATCGCTCTCCTTTCATTGGTTAATAAATATTTTCACACTTGCTCGCAAAATTTTCAAACAGTGAAGAAAAGGAAGTTATAAAGAAAATCAAATACCGTTGAACAAATTGCCGCAACCTAAAGGCTTTATTCAGATTGAGTTTTGAACGAAACCGGCAATACTGAAAAAAGAATGAGAGAGAAAAAAGACCTAAACGCAAATTTACGTACTGAGTAAAATGTTCGAAGCCTAGATTTCCTAGACCGATAAAAAACGCGTACCAACGTAAATTCTATGAAAGGATAGCTCCAGTTGTAAATCGAGTTTTACATTCACGCTATTTTCAGCCATCCTTATATATATATATATATATATATATATATATATATATATATATATGTCCAACCCTTTTCTGTGAAACCGATAAGATATAAACGCAAATTTTACTCCAGCAGGTTCTTTTTTCGCACTTCCCTCCTGTGGAATTTCCTTCCCCGACAGCTACAATATCCAAGAATTAAAATGTAAAGTCAGTAGTCATCTTCTATCTCACTAACTTGCATCTTCTCTTTCATGCTCTCATCTCCATCCTGCAGTATTCTCATCCCTATCCGACCCGCTTCCTGACACCCTCTGGATTCTGTCATTCCTTCTCATAACTTTCCTCCTATATATATATATATATATATATGGTATGATGAGTGATTAAAGCATGAAACTGTCAGTCACGGTGTAGTGTCCTATATTCACGATTTTATATCTACAAGAGTTCTATACCCGACACTCTCAAATAATAATAACTAACATTTAAACACTACAGGTGTTAATAATTTTCCTTGTGTTTTTTGTAACTACATTCTAACTTAATTCTCTGCTGCTTTCAAATTTGAAAATTAATTTGAAATATTTATTCTGAAATATTTATTTTGAAATTCAAGCGCAAAATTAGGTTTTGAGATTTTGATAATGAACTTTTGATTTTTGAAGAAATAATTAAAATGAATACAATAATTTTTCAAAAGGATTGATATGCATTTCGTGCCGTGACTTCTCAGAACATTGGTGATCATGGCTCTTCACAACTTTCTGTTCTTTGTAACTATAAGAAACCTTTGTATCCTGACTATCCACCCTCCCAGTGTCTGTTGTGCCACCCAGTTACATAAGCTCGTTAGGTAGGTTACTGTTTGTTTTCCTATGTAGTTCTTGATTTCAATATGTCCTGTAAGTGGAAAATTTTCCAAGCCCATTTTCCTGTGTGCACCAGATATTTCGGCTCTTTCTGATTGTAAGTATTAAAAAAAAATTGTGCAATGACATATGCAATGGTACATATGCAATGGTAAATTTACAACGACACATATGCAATGGTACATACGCTATGACATATATGCAACGGTAAATTTCCAATGGCACATATGCAATGGTATATATGCAATGACACGTGTGCAACGGTACATATGCAATAGTATAAATGCAATGACATATGCAATGGTACATTTTCAATGACATATACAATGATACGTATGCAACGGTATATATGCAATAACACGTATGCAATGGTACATTTGAAATGACACATATGCAATGACATATATGCAATAACACATATGCAATGGTAAATAAGCACATACCTATGCATACTTATTTATTTATTTATTTACAAACTAAAACAGTAAAAATAGATACGTGTACCAAAAGAATCTACTGGAGATGGACACTTTTGTTGTATGCATGAACCCCATCCAGAGTTGCTTTAAAAAAAGAGAGAAAGAGAGGGGGAGATGGGAGAGAGAGAGATAAAAGAAGCGGGAGAGAGAGTAGGAAAAAGGGAGAGGGGAGAGAGGAAGAGAGAGGTGAGAGAGGGAGGGAGAGAGAGGGAAAGAGGGAGGAAGAAAGGAAGAGAAAGGAGGGTTGCTTTAAAAAGAAAGAGAGAGAGAAGGAGATAGGATAGAGATAGATAAGAGTAGTGGGAGAGAGAGAGTAGGAAAAGAGGGAGAGGTGAGAGAGGAAGGGAGAGAGAGTGGGGGAAAGAGGGAGGAAGAGAAGAAGAGAAAGGAGATAGAGAAAGAGGGACAGAGAGAGAGAGAGGACGGTAAAAAACTGAATAGAATATCTGACACACTTGGCCTAAATTCACTAGGATTACCTTTGTCGGATGAAAAAAGAATTGAAGAAAGTACTTTATGCAGATTAAAGATGCAGGACTGATAAGAGGCAGGGAACAAAAGATTAACATTCTCAACCCTCACCCCTTCCACTCAATAAAGGAAAATTAAAACAAACAACAAAAAACAGCAAACAACGAAAATAAAATTAAAAAAGCAATGAAAGATAAGGTCATGTCATGTATGTAGTTTGTAAGCGTCGAGGATTTTAAAGCGGCTTCGCTTTTTATTTTCAGTAAGCAACAAAGCCTTGGACGCCTACGTGAACGAAGGATTAGCGACCGCTTAAGCTATATTTTTAGTATTGCAAATATTAAAAAAAAACTCTTTTCTGGAGCAGTTATTTGAAGGAAACAAAGTCGAGGAGGTTTCTTTTTTTCTTTTCCTTTTTAACAGTAAGGTTCACCGTATACAAGGACTAAGGGTCAATCGAGGTAGTTGGATTACGTTAAGGAGTAATTTATATGGATAGGAGGGGAGGATAACAATTTAGCCTAGACTTAAACAGACTTGTAGTGATCAAGGAAATATCCTCTTGGGAGTCTGTTCCACAGGGCAGTGGTTCGCAGGAAGAATCTGTTTGAATAGAACTGACTTCTCGTCGATGAAATACGGAGGGAATGTTGGTAGATTGCTGTAAGCAGCATGGTGAATCCTAGCCGTGAAGGTTAGACCTGGCGGAACCAAGGTATGTAGTTCGTTCGATCACTTTCTATGTAATTGAAATTCACCTGAAGCTAGATGAATGTGCAATGTTCCGCATACCAATGACATTTCCACCGAGCTTCTCTACGGCATATGACTTCATTGAATTTCTTTTAATGTGTTCCTCTCGAATTTATATTCAAATTAGGGTTATCAGGAGAGAATGAGCACCGTTTCGTGCATGATATTTCATTTTTCCCAGCTCTTTATGTAATGTTTTTCTAATGATGTTGTCTAGCATACACCACACTTCCGAGTCGGATGCTGGTTTGATTCTTGATAGTTTGGGTTGCGCCTCATCCTTTGATCCAACACCTTGGATACCCTCAGCACTGTGTTATGCATACTGGCACTGGTTTTCCGACGTCTTATCATTGACAGAGAGCTGCTCCTGAACCGTTTTCAGAGAAGCACAACCCATTTTTGTAAGGTGAATCTTCGCTCCGTTTTTGGACCTGATTTTCCGACCACAAACACATGGGAATCCGTGTACTTTACTAAATTCATATTTTGCTTTTCATTCTGGGTTCGTTGCCGATTATACCGTTTGGATTCATCATCCTCCCTCCCTTTCGGTGATTTCTGAGGGCGTTTTTTTATTTTCCTTTTTAGCAATTGTTTAATGAACTCTGGATTGCTGACCAGGTGAGATTATCTGGTCTTTCCCAGCGTCTCCTGTCTTTCCAAATGTCTGCTAGACTGTTCCTAACCACCATTCAGTCTATTCCTGAAAGCCAACGGACGAGTCATGCGTTTAAACTGAAACATCTTCCAGGGAAATGCGTATCCGGAAGTGACGTAACAACATTCCAGGAAATGAAAGATATGAATGCAAACTTTAGAAGATGTACGATATTTTAAAAAATGATCAGGAGAACGAGGTGCCCATACGATTGGTCCGTTACGGTCAACTCATCTTCCAGGGAAAATTGCATACGGAAGTGTTCTAAAATCATTGCAAGAAAGTAAAACTGTGAATGTAAACTTGACAAAATGTACGACATGTTAAAAAGATCAGGAGAACGAGGTGATTAGTGCATCACGGTCAATTCATAAACTAAAGAAATGTGCATCCTGAAGTCTCCAAACATCATTGTAGGAAAAATAAAAGCTGTTAATGTAAGCGTGAGAAGATGTAAGACATTTTACAAAAGGTCACGGAAGCGAGGTGGCGATGTAAAGATTCTGTCACTGTCAAACAATCTTCCAGAGAAATATGCATCCGGAAGACTTCTAACATCATTGTAGAAAATGAAAGCTGTGAATGTAAAGTTGAGAAAATATACGACATTTTATAAAAGACTAGGTGACCGAAATGGCCTGCGATAGTTCCTTACGGTCAAATCATCTCCCAGGGAAAGGTGGACCCAGAAATGTTCTAACATCATTGTAGAAAATGAAAGCTGTGAATGTAAACTTAAAAAGATATACAAAATTTTATAAAAAACCATGTGACCGAAATGGCCAGCGACTAGTCTCTCACGGTCAAACCATTTTCCAGGGAAATGTGCACCCAGAGTTGTCCTAACTTCATTGTAGGAAATGAAAGTTGTGAATGTAAACTTGAGAAGAGATGCAACATTTTACAAAAGACCAGGTGACCGAAATAGCCAGCGATTATTCCCTCACGTTCAAACCTCTTCAAAAACTGTGTACCCAGAAGTGTCCTAACATCATTGTAGAAAATGAAAGCTATGAACGTAAAGTTGAGAAAATATACGACATTTTATAAAAGACTAGGTGACCGAAATGGCCTGCTATAGTTCCTTACGGTCAAATCATCTCCCAGGGAAAGGTGGACCCAGAAATGTTCTAACTTCATTGTATAAAATGAAAGCTGTGAATGTAAACTTGAGAAGATATGCAACATTTTGTAAAAGTCCAGGTGACCGAAATAGCCAGCGATTAGTCCCTCACAAACAAGCCATCTTCCAGGGAAATGTACACCCAGAAGTGTCCTAACATCATTCTCGGAAATGAAAGCTATTAATGTGAACTTGAGAAAATATACAACATTTTACAAAAAAGCAGGTGACCGAATTGCTCAGCGATTATTCACTCACGTTTAAACCCTCTTCCAAAAAATATGCACCCAGAAGTGTCCTAAAATCATTGTAGGAAATGAAATCTGTGAATGTATATGACATTTTATAAAAGACCTTGTGACCGAGTTGGCCAGCGATTAGTCTTTCACGTTCAAGCCCTTCTTCCAAAAATATGCACCCAGAAGTGTGCTAACATCATTGTAGGAAATGAAATCTGTGAATGTAACCTTGAGAAAATATATGACATTTTATAAAAGACCTTGTGACCGAATTGGCCAGCGATTAGTCTTTCACGTTCAAGCCCTTCTTCCAAAAATGTGCTCCCAGAAGTGTGCTAACATCATTGTAGGAAATAAACGTTTTTAATGTAAACTTGAGAAGATTTACGGCATTTAAAAAAGACCGGATAACCGAAATGACCAGCACTTAATCCCTCACTTTCACGGAAATATGCATCCGGAACTGTCCTAACGTCTTTGTAGGAAATGAGAGCTGTGAATGTAAACTTGAGAAGATTTACGGTATTTAAAAAAGACCGGATAACCGAAATGACCAGCACTTAATCCCTCACTTTCACGGAAATATGCATCCGGAACTGTCCTAACGTCTTTGTAGGAAATGAGAGCTGTGAATGTAAACTTGAGAAGATTTACGGTATTTAAAAAAGACCGGATAACCGAAATGACCAGCACTTAATCCCTCACTTTCACGGAAATATGCATCCGGAACTGTCCTAACGTCTTTGTAGGAAATGAGAGCTGTGAATGTAAACTTGAGAAGATTTACGGCATTTAAAAAAGACCGGATAACCGAAATGACCAGCACTTAATCCCTCACTTTCACGGAAATATGCATCCGGAACTGTCCTAACGTCTTTGTAGGAAATGAGAGCTGTGAATGTAAACTTGAGAAGATTTACGGCATTTAAAAAAGACCGGATAACCGAAATGACCAGCACTTAATCCCTCACTTTCACGGAAATATGCATCCGGAACTGTCCTAACGTCTTTGTAGGAAATGAGAGCTGTGAATGTAAACTTGAGAAGATTTACGGCATTTAAAAAAGACCGGATAACCGAAATGACCAGCACTTAATCCCTCACTTTCACGGAAATATGCATCCGGAACTGTCCTAACGTCTTTGTAGGAAATGAGAGCTGTGAATGTAAACTTAAGAAGATATACGACATTTTACAAAAGATAAGGAGAGCGAGTTTGCCGAGCAATTGGTCTGTTACGGTCAATCCATCTTCCAGAGAAATATACATCCGGAAGGGTCATAACCTCATCGTAGGAAATGAAAGCTGGAAATGTATATTAGAGAAAATGTACGACATATTATAAAAGATGAGGAGAGCGAGATTTCCAAGCGGTTGGTCCGTCACGGGTCGTTCAATTTCCAGCTAGATTTTCATCCGGAAGTGTCTGAGCATCATTGTAGGTAATGAAAGCCGTGAATGTATACTTGAAAAGATGTATGAGATTTTACAAAATTCTACAATACTCTCTGTCATATGGCTTCTAAGCATCAAATACAAGTAATGTTACTTGTTCTTTGTGGATAACATCTATATTGAAGATAGTTTATATTCTGTGTTCCCCCGTTTTTGAAAGATTGTACGTATTGGATTACAAGGTAGGAGGACATAGAATATGTGTGGCATAATGACGCCTGCATATGAATATCTAAACTTATTTATAAGTGGAACTTTATCTGTGTGTGTGTCTGTGTGTGTGTCCTTTACCTATAGACTCCGAAACGGCTGAACCGATTTTCTTGAAAATTTACACAGTTGTACTATAAGCGCCTGCGAGTGTTCTTAGCTAGGTTTTGTGTCGAGGTACCCCCGATAAATATCGAAAATCGATAATCGAAAAAATCGGGTTATAGAAGGAGTGGTCCGATTTTAATCAAATTTGATACACTCATAAACAAAGACATAAGAAACGATATTCAGAAGTTTCAAGGTTGCAGTTCTTACAATAGTGCAGAGAATCGATAATATATGTTCTTACAATAGTGCAGAAAATCGATAATATATATATATATATATATATATATATATAAGGCAAGATGTTTGTGTGTGTCTGTTTATCTGCCTATATGTATTTTTTTCACCCCTTTTATTGGAGTTTTTGCTTCGGGTTTGGCTCTAAGTAGGTATAATTGTAGTTCTTAGTCTCAGCCATCATACCATTTACTCAGAGGACTTATTTAGCCTTCAAAATTCGGTTTACGACGAAAAAACGTATTTGATATCGATACCAGGAAATCAAAATTTGACTTACATCCATTCATTTTTCTTTCAGTCTACGGTTTCGCCTTAACTGGAAACAACTATTGCTTTTTAGTCTTTCGTGCCAACATCCAAAGAATCTGTGCTCCAGGATCATGGATTAGTTTTAAAGCTTTCATTACACCCGAGCAACGCCGGGCTTCACTGCTAGTCGTGTGTAAATGTATTTTGTGGAAGGCGATAACAATCGTGAGGATGTGTACTTGATTGAGGCTAGAAGACATGTTAAAACTGAACGTCACTCCTCCCCACAGTTTCTTCTTATATGAAATTGGACAACAAATATCCACAGTTTTAAAACATGATGCTATTAAACGAGTTCGAATTCCAGCCGAATTCATTGCATTCACTTACGGGCAAATACCCTTAGGAAAAGTATTAATCCGTCTATTCCTTCCAGTTATGGGTTAAATAACAGGACAGATTGGGTTCTATAGCTTTGGCCGGCAACCAGTCTACCGCAGAAAGTAATGGCAACCTACTGCGGGATAATCTTCTGCTCAGTCAGTCATGATTTCTTTCGAGACATGATAGCCCAAGCTTGTATTAACTGACTGACTATTAAACGTTCACAAAATAAAAATTCTGCGGGAAAACTATTTGAATAATAAAAAGCATGTCGTACCAAATAAGTAATATAAAAATAATGGAATACAAGAAAATAGTTTAAACATGCAGGCGTTTGTATTTGACACACAAGAGTCAGTGTAATAAATTGATACAGTGTAAGTGTGCCGAGGACAAAATTATTTGAAAAACAATAAACGTGCCGTACCAAAATGAGCACCTTGCCGGGTGAAAAATAGGAAGGAAGAATTTAATCGTATCGGCACTTGTATTTGGTACAAAAAATAAGTTCAAGAAACTTATAAAAAATAATCTCGCCACGGTGAAAATTATTCTAAAAATCATAATCTTGCTGTACCAAATAACCGCTATTCTGGGAGACTTCTTTCTCTTTCTTCTTTATGTGCCGTGTCCTTCAAGGACGTAGGCCATCATAGATTTCGGCTTGTCCCTATCTTTTGTTGCTCTTAATATTTTTCCTTTTGGTATCTTTCCCAAACCTTGCTCTTCCATCCACCTGCTCAAGCCCATCAAGTAGGTCTCGCGCTGCTTTCCACTGTCT
The DNA here is from genome assembly GCA_037127315.1 of Ascarosepion bandense. Classification (NCBI taxonomy): domain Eukaryota; kingdom Metazoa; phylum Mollusca; class Cephalopoda; order Sepiida; family Sepiidae; genus Ascarosepion; species Ascarosepion bandense. The sequence continues at coordinate 1,321,368 of JBBBDQ010002054.1, forward strand.
CTCTTTCCCTTTATCCGTCCCCTGAGTATAAGGTTCTCCTTGCCCTCTTTCCTCATTTTTTGTATCAAAACCTCGGTTGTCTTTTCCTGATGGCAAATATAAGTTATTTTTTCGTTTACATTCTGTCCAAAACCTCGTCGTTGCTCACATGTTCTGTCCTTGGTAACCTCAGCATCCTACTGTAGAACCACATTTTATTGCTTCGAGGCTGGGAGACCAATAAATGAAAACAATTTAATCCTTCCTGCGCGTGTATTTGGTACAGAAGTGTACGTTTATTGAACTGGATCAAATTAATCGTACCGTGAAAAATAATATTGCTTGCTGTGGAAAATAAGCACCAAGTTGAAATTGCAGGAAATGATTTAGTGTGTCTGCTCTGATATATATAGATTTCCACAGCTTCTTGTTGCTCGTATCTTTTAGTAGCATTTACCTTATTGCTTTTCCTCCTAATACCAGTTCTCACATCCATTTACACAAGATCGCCAAAAAGGTGGCCAGTTGACTTCACCTGTACTTTTTGTCTTCGATATGTTCAGTGAATGCCAAATTCTTCAAGCTCTCTTTCCTCATTATTTCTTCAAGATAAGTTAGCTCTCCCTTTCTGATTCTGGGTTTTAGAGTCCTTTTTGTTTCCATTTTCGATAAGACTTCTTTGTTGCTTACTCGCTCCATTGCTGCTATCCCCGCATCCTTCTGTTGAATAGTTTTTTTTTGGGGGGGGGGGGTTATCGGCATGTAGTTGTGATGCAATGGATATCGACTCGGAACGACAAATCAGGGAGCCGAGTTCGAATTCCAGTTAAATTCCTTGCATGCACTTACACACAAATACACTTGGGAAAGGTATTAATCCGTCTCTTCCCTCCAGTAATGGGTTAAATAATAATAAGACAGACTGGGTGCTATAGCTTTGGCTGGCAACCAGTCTACCATATAAAGCAATGGCAACCTACTGCGGGATAATCTTCTGCCCAGTCAGTCATATCTCGAAAGAGACATGATCGTCTAAGCGTGTTTCACGTATGGCACTTAACTGACGGAATCGGATCTACGTGGATTACTTAAAGCTGAAATCATTAAGTATTATACATCAGAGGTTGGAATCAAAAATGAAAACTTTTAGAGTTAAATCTCGGTTTGTATAGAAAGTTCTTACAAGTAGTGTAGGAAAGTGATGTTTTTAAAATTTCTGAGATTAGATTTTCTAAACAAAATCTGTTTTCTTTCAGGAATTGGATTATTTTAAATAAATTGACTTTGTTGAAGATTTCTTTTAAGTTGTTTACGTGATAAAGATTAGGTTTATGTCTCCACAATTTACTTTAATATCTTTCCCTGTGTATTGTTCTTGGCATGCAATACATATCAATAGTTCTTCATTTTTTAGTAGATAGATCTATCTATCGCCCGGTTCACACTCCACCCATGTCTATTGAACAGGTGAAGAGGCTCATCCCTTGTTCCCTGTTTAGGATGTGGTTTCCGGCTTTCTCTTTTCCAAACTTTTCACTCTTACGTAGCCCCCTGCACATCAGTGGCGTTACCGCCTTGCTCGGGGTGATACGATTAAAAAATAAATAAAGATGATATATGTGCAATTCGAGTATGACCTTTGTGGAATCTGGCGACCAAAACCTCACCCTTTTCTATCTTTCTGTATTGCGGTCTCTACTCTCATGTGATGGGGTTGATGCTAAAGATCCTACCATTTATTTACGATGAATTTATGTATGGTAGGTTTGAAATTAAAATAAGTACAAGTACGCGCAAATACCCTTGGGGAAGGTATTAATCCGGGTGCTTACGTATTATCGGGAGGACCTTTAAAAAAACGACTCAAAAATTAAAGTAAATTATTTATTGAAACGGTTAAAACAATAAAATAACATTACATTTGTAATTCCGGAGGCCAGAACGTCGCAATTGCTTCCAAAAGTGACTCAAAGACATCAGTACAGGCAACATGCTTCCGCCATATGAATTCGGCCAAGTACGACTCCAAATGGTGACGTGCAGTGCCACAGTGCTTCTCGCATATACGAATTCCAGTCAATTGTAGTCTTATCGGCCATGTCCAGTTGTTCTTCGCACCATTTGATTGAGGTCAAGTCCTTGGCCCAACAGTAGAAGAAACGGACGGCAGTTACGAACGGCAAACGACTGTCGGCAAACCAATTGTTCAAGGTCCTCCCGATAATACGTAAGGACCTTAATCCGCCTATTCCTTCCAGTTATGGGTTAAATAACAGGACAGATTGGGTTCTATAGCCTTGGTCGGCAACCAGTCTACCGCAGAAAGCAATGGCAACCTACTGAGGGATAATCTTCTGCCCAGTCAGTCATGTCTCTTCCGAGACATGATCGCCCAAGCGTGTATCACATATGGCACTTAACTGACTGACTGACAAGATAACCAAAAAAGTTCTGTCCGTTTTTTGATTAGTCATTGAATGAAGTTAAAATAGATACGAAATGTGAGTCGCAATTGATTTCAAATTTGGACAGCCGAAAGTACGAACAACAGACGTTATAAAACACGCGCACCGTGCCCGGACAGCATTTATAAGCCGGACAGCTGTAAGAAGGATGGAAGTGTCTAGAGATCTCGTTCGGGGCTGTTTGCTTTACGACTTCAAAGTGGGCTTATCAGTAGCGGCATCAAGTTGCCGCATATGGCAAGCGTTTGGGGATAGTGCTGTGGATGAACGTACTGCAAGGCGTTGGTTTCGAAAATTCAAGTCGGGAGATTTGTCTTTCTATGATTAGCCTTGCAGTGGACAACCACAGGTCTTGAATGACAGAGTCCTGAAGGCGGCCATTGAAGAGGACAGTAGTTTAACGTGTGGTGAACATGCAAGACAGTTCAACGTTTCCTATGAAACAGACTGCACCTAAACCACCTAGGTAAGACGTACAAACTGAGCAAGTTGGTTCCGCAAACGCTGTTGGAGGTCCACAACGGATAACGAGTGGCAGCCTGCGTATCCTGCATTCTCATCACCGTACCACATCCTTATTCAATCGAGTTCTTACCAATGATGATAAGTAGGTTCTGTACGAAACTTCCAAGCGTTCCAGACATTGGTTGTCTCCTCAGGATGCTGTCTCTCATACTGCAAGACCGTCTATGCACTCATGCAAGATTATGCTTTGTTTTCTGGTGGACAGGTCGTCAAGTAGTTCATTATGAACTGCTACCAACAGGCCAAACGGTCACTGGAGACCTATACTCACAGCAATTGAATCGTGTGCAACAGGCATTGCACCAGAAGGGTCCAGCACTGGTGAATCACAATGGTGTGCTTTTCCTCCATGACAACGCCAGGCCGCATGTCGCGCGAGTGGTCAGGGATACCATACAGTAACTTGGGTGGGAGATTTTGTGCTATCCACCATATTCACCTGACCTTGCGCAATCCGATTACTACCTCTTCCACTCCTTGGATAATCATCTTCATGGGAAATCCTTCACCAATGAAGCAGACTTGTGGAAAGCCCCCCACGGACTTCTTTGCGTCAACTCCCCCGAGTTCTACCGCAAGGGCATTGAACAGCTGGAGACACGTTGGCAGAGGGTGCTGGATGCTGATGGCGATTACTTTGATAACTAAATATAAGTCACACATACTAAGGATCATTTTCTTTTTTCCTTTAAAAACGGACAGAACTTTTTTTGGTTACCTTGTATATTATGCCTAACTCCGTTTCTCTTACTTCCAGCCTGTTCATCATCGAGGAGATTGTTCATTATTCCCTGCTGTATGGGAAGACTAGTATTACATAATAACACTCTTTCTTTGTGTCTAATGACATTTATTTATTTATAACTTGGTTAGCATTTAAAAAGAATATTTTGCTATTCTAGTCTCGTTTTAATTTTATTGCTGCACATAAGAATAAAAGGTGAATCAAGATTTGAAAAAGCGTTAGTAATAGAAGCACAGGTAGATCAATTATTTTATAGCCTGACACATTTATTAGCTGCATTTTGCAGTATTTACATTATTCGGACTTTTCCTCATCTTTGTTGCCATTTGTACAACGTTTCGACCGTTGTACGCTCTGGCCCTCTTCAGGTGCTAGATATTTCGAACCGAACCCTTGATTACAATCACTGGAGTATATCATTGTCATTCCTTGCGTAGTAATGCTCGATTTCAGAAACATAGACAAATAGCTGCATTTCGATCTGAAAACTTCACTTTATGAATTTCTATATATGTGGTTAATCAAGACAGGTTGGTGAAGTGCATTGACAAATCAAGGGGCCATATTGAGAAAGAAATATTGATGGTGTTAAATAATTGTTAAGTTTAACGTTGGGCTACGGATTTATTGACTTATCTATGGAGATGATCGGCTCTTTTAAATAGTAGAAGAGGCATTATTGATTATTCTGTTCCAACAAGTTCAAGGAATCTCGACGAGGTTAGCGAGGCTAATCTAATTGATTAGGAGAAAATATATTTGTTTTCTTCATTCTCCAATGTCCACTATAAGAATTAGTATATCTATGATATGTTAAAACTTTAACATTGAGGGTTCTTTGAAAGTGAATGGAAGTATGATGGTTTCTCGCTTTCCAAGCTCTACTATATGTTAACACATTAACTGTTTGTATTCTATTGGTAAGAAAGAACTTCTATTAGGAGAGCTTCTTCTTAAGAATTGCTACTTTAGAAAACGAATTTCCGAGAGGAAGCTTTCCCAGTTACTAAAATTTCGACCCCTTCAAGTTTTGGGTCAACAGTTATGTTCCTTCAAAAACTCGTTCAATAACGTAATACATTCAGTGGCTGTTGGGCCTTGTATTGGGTTAATATTCACTAAGAAAAAGAAATAACGAGAGGAAGAACATGAATGACACAAAGAAATGAATTCTGGGAATTAGCTATTTACAAGAAAGCCTTTTATATGCGACGCTGAAATACACAATTAACACGCTAACATGCAATATGTATATATGTAAATATATATCCCACAGAGAGATATTAAAACATATAAGGAAAAAAAAAAAGAAGAAGCAGTATTTGAAGGGGAAGAAGAAAGAAAAAAGTCTTTGTTGTAATACAGTTACTAAGAGAGACAAGATAAAATCCTGCTGATATGCTATGTCACATGAAGATTGTGTTGTGTTTGTTGTTAAGGCCAGCAGAACTGCAGATGATCAGTACTTCTTCGTCAGCTCCTAATCAGCAACTGATTATCCTCACCAAGGGACTCTTGCTTTAGCATTAGAAATCTCGTCTTGTCAAGTGGGAAATAATCTCCTAATTATCGCTACAGTATGAAAAAGTACCTTGTACAAAAAGTAAATTTAAAATATTAATTACTAGCAGTATAGCCCGGCGTTGCTCAGGTGTAATGAAAGCTTTAAAACTAATCCATGGTCCTGGAGATCAGATTCTTTGGACGTTGGCACGAAAGACTAAAAAGCAATAGTTGTTTCCAGTTAAAGCAAAACCGTAGACTGAAAGAAAAATGAATGGATGCAAGTCAAATTTTGATTTCCTGGTATCGATATCAAATAAGTTTTTTTCGTCGTAAACTGAATTTTGAAGGCTAAATAAGTTCTCTGAGTAAATGGTATCATGGTTGAGACTAAGAACTACAATTATACCTACTTAGAGTCAAATCCGTAGCCAAAACTAAAATAAAAGGGCTGAAAAACTGATTTTGGTCAGACCCGTTAGGATATCGGGGTATCGATTTCCAATATCAGAGTCAAATAAGTCATCCAAGGATAGAATTGCAATCTTGAAACTTCTGAATATCGTTTCTTATGTCTTTGTCTATGAGTGTATCATATTTAATTGAAGTCGGACCACTCCTTCTATAACCCGATTTTTTCGATTATCGATTTTCGATATTTATCGGGGGTACCTCGACACAAAACCTAGCTAAGAACACTCGCAGACGCTTATTGTACAACTGTGTAAATTTTCAAGAAAATCGGTTCAGCCGTTTCTGAGTCTATAGGCAACGGACACACACACACACACACACACACACACACACACACACACACACACACAGAGGCACACACACAGATAAAGTTCTATTTATAAATAAGTTTAGATTAGATTTTCACTGATTTGATCTTTTAGAAATATTGTTTACATCATTATTATAGGTGCTGTTGTAGACGCTAAGTTTCGGCCAGGTACCCTCTGGCTATTTTCTTTTCTTATTTCATTTGGCTAAGATAGGATATCATATTATAGGATAATGTAGGATATCATATGTGTTGATTCTTAACCCTGTAACATATCACTTTTTGATAAGTTATTCTGCCGATAATAAAGTATGTGTAATAAACAGCTACAAGAGTCATAAGGCGTTCATTTTCTGACAATAGCGCAAATTGATTTTCGTATATTATATATAAAACTAGCAGTTTAGCCCGGTTTCACTCGGGTAGTTTAAGGAATAATAAGAATTAAAAAAATCATATGATGAATTTACATAGCAAATTCTTACACAACGTCTACCCTCGTCACTTTTATAGATATAGATTAGCCCGGTTTCACTCGGGTAGTTTAAGGAATAATAAGAATAAAAATTCATATGATGAATTTACATAGCAAATACTTACACAACGTCTACCCTCGTCACTTTTATAGATATAGATTAGCCCGGTTTCACTCGGGTAGTTTAAGGAATAATAAGAATAAAAATTCATATGATGAATTTACATAGCAAATACTTACACAACGTCTACCCTCGTCACTTTTATAGATATAGATTAGCCCGGTTTCACTCGGGTGGTTTAAGGAATAATAAGAATAAAAATTCATATGATGAATTTACATAGCAAATACTTACACAACGTCTACCCTCGTCACTTTTATAGATATAGATTAGCCCGGTTTCACTCGGGTAGTTTAAGGAATAATAAGAATAAAAAAAAATCATATGTTGAATTTACATAGCAAATACTTACACAACGTCTACCCTCGTCACTTTTATAGATATAGATAAGAATGTAAAATGTTTCTATTGGATTAGAGGGGGAGGGGCAACATATAGATATAGATAATATAAACTGATCCCTGACTTTGTGGGGTGATAATATATATTTTTCTACCCCTAATTTTGGCTTTCTGAAAAATTTCAAGGTGTCGTTAGCGTTCTAAAATTTTGATGTACATCTGAGCGCAACTTCCGTCGAGGTAGACCTCAAAATGCAGACGCGCCAAGTCGAATCTCTCAAACAAACAAATACTTACACAGCGTCCACCGTCGTCACTTTTATACATATAGATACACATTTAAACTCAGTTTAAATGAAATAAAACAATAACACAGGGGAACATAAACAATTATTAGAGCATCTGTTTATGACGACTGACTTGCGCTTATAATAAAGGAATTACAATCTCATCAAGTATTTATGAAACACAACTTTAAATATGTTTTTGTGTGATCACCCTACTTGTCTGACAAAGAGTCTCTTCTAACAACCGCGAGTCGGCATTACCAAAACAGCGTAAAAGAAAAGATCTCAAATGTCACATTCTTCAATATTCTTTTCCCCGTGGTTGATACTGACTTGGCAGACCGGCTGCAGCCGCTCTCTCACCGGCGTGATGTGGCTTCCCTGTGCCTCTTCTACAAGTACTTTCATGGCTTCTGCTCCGATGAGCTTAGATCACTGGTGCCGCCTAAGCACGAATTTACACGAGATACTAGATTAGCAACTAGGTCCCTCCATTTTACATTTAAACAGATAAGATGTAACCGTAATTTCTACTCCAACAGCTTCTTTTCTCGCGTTTCCCGCCTGTGGAATTCCCTTCCATATGTCTGCTTTCCCGACAGCTACAATCTCCAGGTGTTTAAATGTAGGGTCAATAGACACCTCCTATCACACTAACTTCCAATTATTCTCCCAACACTCTCATCTACCCAACCTTCATTCTCGGTATCCTTACCCGCCTATCAACCACCCTCTGACATTTCCTATATTTAACCATCCTTTCTCCACTCTATGTAGCCCCCTGCGCAGTAGTGGCAGTGAAATGCCTTGCTCGGGGTGAAACGCTTATAAAAAAAGAAAAAGAAAAAAAAAAGATTGCCATAGTAACAAGACGTATCTCTTCTGCCTCTGGTGGTACTGTCTGGCTTTTAGCAAACTTCGTGTCACGTTGAACACAACAAATCATGCCCAAAGCTGAATTGAATACACAATGCCATATCTAAACATTTTATTAAACCGTTAAACAGTTAAATAACTCTTTTCAAATGTAAAAAAAAGAAACAAACCCATCGCTCTCAGCAAAACATGGACCGTAGACGACCCCTCGCCATCGACTAGAAGGGCGTCGATGTTTCTGTTTTTTTATAGTTAGGGGGATTGACCCTACGCAAACCTCTTTATCTTCCAGGTGAGACCGGTTGCCAACCAAGGCTATAGAACCTAATGGGATGCAGAATGCGCTTATCTCCCTTTGGTCGGGCTAAATCTCGTGAATCACATGACAGCCACTTCGTGACGTCACTTCATACCCAGGCACTAATCATTTTTGCAGTTCGTAGACAGCAACTAAACGAGTTTGCAGGTACATACTGCCGTATTCCGTTTCATAGGAAATTCACACACGTCCATACAAAAATGGATATATCTACATATATAGACCTTCATTCACTAATTTGCATTTTTCCTCAATGTTCTTTCATTGTTAAGGCAATAAAATATGTTGTTAATTGTAAGTAATTGTTTATATATTCATTTTTAATTTTTTTTTTTTAATCATATCACCCCAAGCAAGGCAATAATACCACTGATGCACAGGGGGCCACGTAAGAGTAAAAAGATTAGAAAAGTGAAAGCCGGAAACCACATCCCAAACAGGGAACAAGGGATGAGCCTCTTCACCTGTTCAATAGATGTGGGTGGAGTGTGAACCGGGCGATAGTTTAGTCTATCTACTCCAATTGAGAGAAAAAGAAAAAAAGAAAAGAGTGAAAAGATTGGAAAAGAGAAAGCCGGAAACCACATCCTAAACAAGGAACAAGGGATGAGCCTCTTCACCTGTTCAATAGACGTGGGTGGAGTGTGAACCGGGCGATTGTTTAGTCTATCTACTCCAATTAGGCTATTTTTGTCTCACTGTATGTCTACAGTCATTTAGTCTGTAAATAAAAGGTTTGAAATTCACAGAAAGTTACCCAGATTGACAGACACTTAAAAAAATGAAGAAATTAGTCTGAGAGGGAATAAATTAAGCATGAAATAATTACACATTTTAAATCTATAGAAATTTTTTTTTTATTTCATACATTTTCAGAATATCTGAATTATATGCACAAACATTATTCATTGTGAAAAGATAAAACTACTTTTGAACTCCAAATTCCTCATGCAAAAGTAAATATCATAAGGATAAAGAAAATGAGAATCATTATCAAATGTCAGAGTCGAATTCCCAAATTGCCATACATGATACATGCTTGGGCGATCAGGTCTCAAAAAAACCGACTGGATAGAAATCCTCCCGCAGTAGATTGCCACTACTTTCTATGATAGACTAGACTGGTTGCCAGCCAAGGCTACAGAATCCAATCTGTCCTGCTACCAAACCCACAACTGAAAAAAAACAAACAAAAAAAAAACAGATTAATACATTTCACAAGGGCACTTGCTCAAAAGTGAATGCAATGAATTCAACCGGAATTTAATCTCTACTCTCGAATTTCCTGTTCCGAGCCAACATCCACTGCACCAGTTAATTAGTTGAATAATGTCGTTAACATACTGGCCTTTGAAAGTGAAGCATTTTTTTTAAAGAAAAGTCTGAATTCTGCAAAATGGATTTAAGATCAGACAACCAGAAATAAATATATTTACAGATTCAGACCCCATTAAAAAATTATTTGGCCAATGAGCTAAGAGTCAGATCTGCACAAGCAGAGCTGATTGGAGTTGTACTAATCAGTCAGAATTAATCCAAAGATGGTAAATCCACAATAAATGATTTACAAGAAAGTGATAAAGGAATTTAAGAAAAATTCAAATTATGTCATTAATTTCATAATTAGATTTTTTTCAAGCTGTCTAATATGTTTATTATTCATTTGTTTAATTGATAAAAGGCTTTTTTTTAATCAACTGAAGAGAAATAAAATAAATAGAAAATCCAACAGACTAATAATCTAATGCTTTTCATCAGAAAAATTAATGATAAAGCCAAAAGGAATTATCATAGTTAGAATAAAGATGTCTAAGAAAAAAACTGAGGAGATATGCTGTTCACCTTATTCTTCTCACTTTGTTATGCTGTCTTTGTTCAAAATAGCCAAGAATTTGGAAGGCCATAGTTAGGGAGAGTATCAAAGAAACAGAAGACTGTGTAGAGGAAACAAAGAAGAGGTTTATTAAATACTCATAGAGAGAAGGGAAAGACTTGAGTAAATCAAATACTCAAATCCTATTCTACATGGCTACTTGCTAATATTTATAAGTGCAGTTCATTGTCACATGAGTAGGGAAGAGCAGGAAGTATGCTGGCTCCTACTCAGCAACACTATTGAAATTCATAACTTAATTCTAACCAATTGCATAACTGCAGAGAGCAGAAAATTGGCTCTAGATAAGCAAGCCAAGCAGGTGATTTCCCAACACAAGTGGTCAGTGTTCAAGCCCAGATAGAATTTAAAATATCAATTTTCAAAGTAAATTACTCCCACCTAGAAAACTAGTACAACAAGATTGTCCTACTACTATGTCACTTATTGTAATTTGGATATCGATTTTACTTGTATCACAGGTAGGTTTTTAATGCTAAAAATAAAATATAAAAGCGGGTATCTCTTGTCGAGAGAAATAGGAATGTATGCAGTCCACAATTTATCCACAAAATGATCGACTAAAATGAATATATTTATCCTATCACTGATCTTGTTGTGTTTGCGAAAAATAAACTTTAAAATGTATACGAATTGAGACTTGGCAAAACAAACAAACTAATAAGAATGATTTAAATTATAGCCAAAATGTTATTAGAACATATTCTATTAATTAATCAGTTTTGGACAAAATAAAAACACGTTTTTTATTGAAAATACTCAATATTCTAATAAAGACCATTATATATATATATATATATATATATATATATATATATATATATAAATGTAAACATATATATATATATATATATAAATGTAAAATATATAAATATCAAATACTCAAATATATATATAAATGTAAAAATATATAAATGTAAAATATATAAATGTAAACTTGTCGTTATACCCGTTTCGAAAAACCTTCCGAGTACATACACGGAAGGAAAAAATGGTAATAAAAAAAGAAATAGCTAAGCACTTGAACATCAGTTAAAGTATGCAGCCCAAAGAAAAAAAACCCGAGACGAGTAATCTAAAACAAAAAGCGCTCAATACGCAAGTAGAGCAAACTAAGTTAACTAACCTAGAGAGCCAACGAACCTAGCAAGGTTTCACCAAATTGGGTCTTCAGGGAAAGTTGCCCAACTTTTGGCTCTCTAGGTTAGTTATTTAATTATACGCACGCACGCACGCACGCACGCACGCACACACACACACACATATATATATATATATATATATATATATATATATATATATATATGCTGTGGGCTCGCCCTTTTTGTATACAAGAATGGACACGCCTGATGCGTACATATAATCCTTCCTATACAGAGAAGGCATTTGTAAAGAGTTGTTTAGTGGGTCAGTAAGTTGGTGCAGAGTTAGTTGGAGTTCTTTGGATATAGACTCATTACCCGGACATACTATTTCACTGCAAGACTGTAGATATTTATTTCTACTAATAGTATTCCTGGATTGACTAACCCGTGTTTCAGCTTGTATATCTTGTCCAATTTAGTTTACATTTTCTATCTCCATATCTGTTTTTGGTATTTATTATTTTGTGTGGTTTCTCACCCGGAATCCACAACAATATATTTCCCGCCTGTCATGCTCATGTAGAGAGAAACAATAGCGAGTCAGCGTAGGCTCAGTTCATTCTCTTTAATACCAGTTATTAAACTTTACTACCAGTTATGGAAGCTCTTAAAATTTTCTGTATAATAGTGCTTTATTTTTTATATATTTGCAATAATCATGTCATCGAGTAGTGAAGAATATATATATATTTTTTGGTACCGATAGCCATTATACTTCCTCATCAACACCATTTGATTTTATTACGGTGATAATATGTGAATGATATTGAAGGATTATCCCGTTTGTTTGCCGAAGAACCTTTGCTAGCGACTGTCAGCATTACCAAAGCAGTTTGAAACAAAAGGAAACAAATATTTCCTTTTTTTTTTTACCAACAATATACCTTGGCCCTAAGACGTCTCTCGTTCCTCTCTGAGCAACCTTTTTGTTTCCAGTCAATCTTACGTCGCTTTGAACACAACACAGAATAGTACTCAGCGAAGACAGTGCTAAGCTTACCATGCACAGGTATATCTAAGTATTCTCACAGACCAACGTAATGTAAGTCTCTCATCATCCTTCACAAGAAGTTTGCACATACTAGAAAGGAAATCTTTACATATTTTTTTTTTAATAAGCGTTTCACCCCGAGCAAGGCATTTCACTGCCACTACTGCGCAGGGGGCTACATAGAGTGGAGAAAGGATGGTTAAATATAGGAAATGTCAGAGGGTGGGTGATAGGCGGGTAAGGATACCGAGAATGAGGGTTGGGTAGATGAGAGTGTTGGGAGAATAATTGGAAGTTAGTGTGATAGGAGGTGTCTATTGACCCTACATTTAAACACCTGGAGATTGTAGCTGTCGGGAAAGCAGACATATGGAAGGGAATTCCACAGGCGGGAAACGCGAGAAAAGAAGCTGTTGGAGTAGAAATTACGGTTACATCTTATCTGTTTAAATGTAAAATGGAGGGACCTAGTTGCTAATCTAGTATCTCGTGTAAATTCGTGCTTAGGCGGTACCAATGATTTCAGTACATCGGAGCAGAAGCCATGAAAATACTTGTAGAAGAGGCACAGGGAAGCCACATCACGCCGGTGAGAGAGTGGTTGCAGCCGGTCTGCCAAGTCAGTATCAATCACGTTACAGATTCTCCTTTGTATTTTGTCAAGAAGCCCAAGGAGAGTAGCAGGGGCAGCCGACCAGATATGGCAGCAGTATTCAATACATGGGCGGATGGTAGATTTGTATATGTGCAGGATAGATTCAGGCGGGAAAAAACTTCCGAGCCCTGCACCTCCATTTACTCATATCATGTTCTTTCTATTTAGTTTGCTCAGACAATAGCATATGTAGGTTTTAATTGTATACAATTGTTGGTAAATTCGTTCTTAATCTCTTCTTTTATAGAAACCCAATGTAACATCTATCCTATCATCTAACATTAGCTGAACTGTTTCATTTACTGAATTTCACCCAGTCGAAGACACTCGAGTTCAAAGCTACATTCTAAATGGTAATGATGAACAAGATGTGTGATATGAATAGATGAGAATGTTGCAGAATTGGATATTATGAGGATACGGAGGATAGATAACGATCGACTCTTGACTTGAAGATGTGATGATTAATGTGTTTAAGGAAGCAGCCACATAGGAGACAGCTTCATAAAAATAGCAGTCCTTGGGAAAAAAACCTGTTTGATTAGAACATCATTTTTACATTTGGAACACGGGGGTAATTCAAGTGAATCGACTCTGCGGAAGTAGCACGGCATGTCTTAGCGGTAATTGTACGGTGCCGCTAAAGAAAGGAGCTTATTTAAATATTTTTGAAAATCACTCCAAGAAAGCCGGTAATATTACTTAGAGACCAAGGTTTACTCAGAGTGAAAGAGAATGATAAAAATTTTAGGGAGGAGAAAGGACAATAAAAGGTGTTCCACGAAGACAGACCATGGTGATTAATGTTGAATTTAAATGTTTGAAGATCGTAATTTGCAAGGAATCAAGAAATCCGAATGGAGTTTCACTGGTGAAAAGTGCAAGAAAATAAATCATTAAAATAGAACTTACTGCTGCATCTAATTCAACAGTAAAACAATGAGACCTAATTGGTAATCCAGTAGCTCGTTTAAAATCATGCAGTTGAGATACCAAGAAGGAAAGATCATTAGAACAACTACAAGAAAAATATTTATCGAAAGCGAGAAAGACTGGACTACCAACTCGTGGTTAGTAGCCGGACTAGGGAAAGGGAAACTCTGAATTCAAAACCATTTGTGATACTGGCAGGGTAATGCAGGGCATATGTTGAAACTGGTTCACACATAAACCATAGGTTTGCTCTGAGAGTGTTGAAAACATGGGCCTGCATTTTTTTATAATCATATCGCCTCAAGCAAGGCATTTTACTGCCACTGTTTTGCAGGAGGTTACATAGCAGGAAAGTTATGAATGACAGGTTATAGGGGATGTCAGGAAGTGGTAAAAAGAAGGATGAGAATACTGATAAGAGTGGAGTGGACGGAGAAAGGAGCATGAGATAGAGGATGCAGGTTAGTGAGATAGGAGATGACTATTGACTTTACATTTAAATTCTTGGAGATTGTAGCTGTCAGAGAAGCAAGTAAATGGAAGGGAATTCCACAGGCTGGAAGTCCAAGAAAAGAAGAAAGGAAAGAGCAACCATGTTGAAGATGAGAAATCACACTAAATTTTCGGGTGATTTCGAGTCGAAACAGACCTCAATAACTGATATATACAATCCATCGCTAAAGGTCGCTAAAGATGGCTGTCACCCTGTACCTCTCCTGAAATACCTGACGCTTTCTGCGATGCTTTATCGTTAGAAGAAGCATATCAGACCAAAAATGTAGTATTGTTGACATATCTGGGCTGCGACTGCCAAACACTAACATTTAAACTTTGTCAGAATTCAAAATTGTTCATACAGTTTTGTCGGAAAATGAGTGATTTTCCACCATACAGTCTCTTTACCCACAAATTAAATCCTCGCTACTTCCATGGCAAATCGTCAGACACTTTTCATTTATTAGTGCTACCTTCTCACAACTTTACAACCTTCTCTAAGAAGGGCACTCCACTTCGAAAACGTTCCCATGAACCGCTGCTTTCTAGAACAGATTCCGGTTTGGATGCTTTCAGGCACGATACAATGTCAATCGCTTCAGGTCTAAGATTAATCGTTATATATCCTCTATATCCTCATCATCTTCACTTCCTACTTCCTTTTTTTAAGTTCATATCACACGCCTCATTCAGTAACCCGATACTTTGAGTGTCTCTTGGGTCTTGTATTGAGTGAACTATAGGATAAAATCTTTCTAAGAAAACGCTGTCAGTGAACAAATAATATTTAACTTCAAACGATTGAAAAGAGAAGATTTATTTGAATTTCGTTGCATCACAGCCAATAACTTTTTATCAATGAGGAATAAATATCTCGTCGATCGATGGCAGAGGTGCATAGATGATCAAGGCTCGTATTTTGACAAAGTTCAACATTTCTACAATTAATTTTTCCAGAATAAAACGATGTTTCTGAAATCGGCCATCATTTTGTAACAACCTAATAGTATAAATCCCACTATATGGCAATGGATACTGGGCAGTTTCTTTAGAGATAATTAGGAGTGTGGGATAGGAAATTAAGAATTAAAATCAACCTTCTTCTTCACTTTTACAAAAATTCACAATGATGTTTGAAATCCTGGTTTTTCCCAAATAGAAAAAGGATTAACCATGTGCTTAAAGAAAAAGTCGAAACCAGATTTCGCAAGTAGATGTTAAATTGATTTTCTGATCAATGGAAACGACTTGCAAGACTTAGCGATCCAGTGAAAAATTCTAAAGGACTATATAAATGGCTTGATCAGCGTCAGTCAGTTAGGGGATGGAGACAGCAAAGACAAGCTAAAATGTAACGAGAGACACTTCAAGCTGACCCGGACATTTGTCCTCTTTCTCTTTTCTTCTTGTATGCTGATTTCTTTTGCTTCTTCTTCTCCACCCAAAGACACTCCTACGAACAAACACATACATACGTACGTACGCATATACTTTTTCAACAATTACTATTACGAACATTTGCTACAAGTGTTGATACCTTTAACTTTCTCACTGAACATTAATTTCTACGAATTCTTGTTATTCTATTCCTTTAATAAATTTCTATTTTAACATGAAAAATGTATATTTTATTCTTACACTATTCCACACTTATTCACGTATTCCAATTTGCCGACAATCAACATTCTGATGAAAACCCGAATAAAACTTGTAAGCTGCAGGAAGTTCGGTTAAGTATGACAGAAGCCTGAATCAAAGAAACATTAACCATCTCCCTATAGCGACAGTGGCGACTCCCGACGTACATGGAACACGTGCTCCCGGCTTTAGGAGAAATTTTTGAGACTCACAGGTCATAGTGAAAGCAAGAGAGGCAGGAGAAATCAGCGAGAAGCGTACCCAACAAGCGTAACCATCTCCCTATAGCTACAGTGGCGACTCCCGACGTACATGGAACACGTGCTCCCGGCTTTAGGAGAAATTTTTGAGACTCACAGGCCATAGTGAAAGCAAGAGAGGCAGGAGAAATCAGCGAGAAGCGTACCCAACAAGAGTGTGTAAATGGATCTAGAAAAAGAAGCTTGTGGAACAATAAAAACACAAACATTGCTAAGATTAGCGAAAAATAGCAAGTTGTAAAGAACCATTATCGTTCACGTTCTGAAAAGACACCACATATAGGCTAAGAAGTTACCGCCATTGGCGATACCTTTTCAAAGTACCATTCATTTCATGGATTAGTAGATATTTTCCCGGAATGTGCTTTGATGCACAGATCGCTGTCGCCTCTACTGAAACGCATTATCCACCGGTTAATTGTGCTTATATTCACTGTTTGGTTTCTGTAAACGTTTCGAAAGCATCACTGAACATCAAACGGTAGAATTATTACCCTTATGAATGAAATCAATTAATAATCGCTTTAAATGTTAGACATAATTTTAACAGAATGCTATTCGACTGAAAACTTTGAGTTTCCACGGGCCTACCGCTCACCTCTACCTTTATAGTCGTGGCTCAACATAATAAAATCGGAGGAATTACTTTTGCGTCACACACACACACACACACACACACACACACACACACACACACACACACACATATATATATATATGAAATGAATTGTTTGAACATTCTTTTTTTATCGATACTCGTATTTAAGTAGATATTCTATTTTTTTTTAATGAAACAGTATTTATATCTACTGGCCTGATTATTTACGATAAATTTTTATTATGAAAATGTGTGTCATTCGGCAGGATGCGACCCCTATCTGGAGGTCATTCGTGGTCGAGCGGTCTAAGACGTGGCCAGATCAAATGGTAGCTTCCCCTATATAGATATGGGTCGCAGGTTTGAATCCTGCCGAATGACACACAGTTTCGTAATAAAGATTTATCGTAAATAATCAGGCCAGTAAATATAAATATATAATACTGTTTAATTAAAAAAAGCAAAATATTTACTTAAATACGAGTATCGATAAAAATAATGTTCAAACAATTCATTTCAAATTGTCGGTTGTTATATATATATATATATATATATATATATATATATACTGTTGCCAAGATTGTTGCTTTTCCAGTAGTTTTACTGATAAAAAGCACTTTGGCCATCAAATGTTTTATTGCAAAGTGCTTGATATCGCGATGGGTTCATGCCGATATTGAAGTTTCGTGAATACACCGTTATGATGTCTTCTCTCATCGGGGCTGGGTTTTTTTTCTGGGTTTATATTTATATAATGACCATCACAGAGTACATATATCAGACTCTCGATAAGAACGGCGAAGCTCGAGCTGTTGCTCTGGATATCTCCAAAGCATTTGGCTGTGTGGCACGCTGGCCTTCTATGCAAGCTACAGGGCTATGGTATAACTGGACGCTTGTTAGATTTAATCCAATCTTTACTGTCAAATCGCATAATGAAGGTCGTATTGAACGGGTATGCTTCCAGATTCTGTCCCTCAAGGCTCTATCCTAGTTCCTACGCTTTTTCTGATCTTCATTAACGATCTCTCTGGTGTAATAAGATCCCAAGTAGGCATCTCCGCTGATAACACCACCATTTACTCCAGCCTCGATAAGAAATCTCCAGCGGCTGACAAAGCAAACCTCGCCGCTAATCTTGAAAAGTACCTTCAATCTGTGGTGGACTGGGGTAAGAAATGGCTCGTAAATTTTGATGCTTCCAAAACGAACTGCTATCCTTTATCCACCATAAACAATCACTCCTACCCCCCACCCCATTTGCATTGATCGGTCTAGTCTTTCTGAAAGCAATAAACTGCATCTCCTCTGCTTAAATCTCACAGCCGACCTCACTGAATCCCCTATATGTGAACGATTAAATTGAATCAATGATTAAATTTCCTGCTAGGAAGGTCGGGTCACTGTGTCTGACCAGGAAGTTTTTCTCATCTGAACCCCTCTTGCACATATACAAATCTCCCATCTGCTCGTGCACTGAATACCGCTGTCACATCTGGTCGGGTGCCTCTGCTATTCATTTCGAAGTTCTCGAGGAAATCCAGAGGAGAATCTGCAATATAACCAATTCCGACCTGGCATCTTGAATCTAGTTACTTTCTTACCGACGACGTGTGGCTTGCTTCTGTCTCTTTTACAAATATTTTCACGGCTTCTGCTCCGAAGAGCTTAGCTCCCTGGTGCCTACTCTGCACGAAGTTGCTCCAGCTACTAGACTGGCAACTAAGTTTAACCCTTTTACAGTGAAAACAATAAAATGTAACTGCAGTTTCTTCTCTCCTCTTCCCACCTGTGGAACTTCCTTCCCTGATAGCTACAATCTCTAAGAGTTTAAATGCAGCGTCAATTGCCATATCTTATCTCTTTGACTCCTTTTTCTCGACACCCCTGTATCTTGTTGATCTCCCTTTCCGATCTATTCTCACGCAGCTCTCTTCACACCAGTGTTCCCATCCTTCTTTTACCCATTCACTGACACACCTTGTAACCTGTTCCTCTTTCTCTTCACTCTCTTCTTATGTAACTCCTGCGCACCAATTTACTACCTTGCTTGGGGTGAAACGATTATAATATATATATATATATATATATATATATATATACATACATATATATATATATATATATAAGATATTCATATATATATATATATATATATATATATATATATATATATAAGATATTCATATTGTATTTTTGTGGCTTTTATTTAGTCGAGATATTGTGAGGAAATCCAAAAATGTTTGTCAGTTTTTAATATTCATTAATATTTTGTGAACTGGACCAGATTTCAAATTCAGCAGACGTTTATACGAGAATTACCAATGCTTTTGACGCAGCACCTGGTAAAGATTTTTATTGTCGCCTCCCCAACACGAGTCTGTCTTTCGTTCCGGTGCGATAACGCAAACTACATTAGGCGAGGTGCGTTTCTAAAAGCTATTTTCCATTTTGTCGTATATTAACAAGTGTATATGGCGATAATGCGAATATAAATTTAATAGTTTCAAATAATAATCAGTACAATAAAAATAATAATTTTAAAAAATACGAACATGCATGAAAGCGAATTGATTATATTCTTTTTTAGATGGCCTAAAGAATATTTAAATATATAGTAAGGACACGTAACATATTGCTGTTGTAGCAATATTCGAAGCAAGGACGAATGGTAGCCTAATAAATATGTAAGATCGATTCTGGCAAGAAATATAGATTAGTTTTAAATAATAATAATAATAATAATAATAATAATATGATGATGATGATGATGATGATGATGATGATGATGATGATGATGAGAAAACATGCAAGTAAGGGAGATATTATCTGTGACTATAGGATGATAAGAATGACTAACATAAACTGTAAACTCAGGTCAATAACCTCTATATTGCACCACCAAACTTTACTAAATCCATTCTTAAAGAATCTTAGGTATACTTAACTCCCTAGACCGAACTTGACGCAAAACGTCCCCAAAATGACAGGTGGACAACCTCCAACCATAAGAAATACCTACTAAACACACGTTATCATCCGAATCAGCATAGATGAACTAGAATTGTGATACTCTTACACACATGCTATACACATAAATGCTGCTTGACAAGTAAAATGCATGTGATCCCTGCTTAACCAATGACAATCAAATAACACGAAAGTGTTGTTTGATTTTTAAATGTTTTGCTATGAAAATAAGAGAATATTCTATTTCACCTCTATATTTGATAAAGATGATAAGTATGGCTAAAAAGTATTAGTCAATCATCACACCCAATGGTGCATAGGGCAGCAACTTTTTGTTTCTGTAACAAACTGTTTTGTTTACGGGGCAGGGTTGTTAGCCCTTCACCTAATCCTGGAGAACCAGTGAGACCATTCTTGGTCCTTACGCTACCTAGTATTCCCAAATGGTCACCCATTTAAGTACTGACCAGGCCCGATGTTGACTCAACTTTGGTGATCGGACGGGAACCGGTGCATTCAACACGATATACTAAAAGTAGTAGTAATTAGTACTAATGAAAAGAGGAAAAGTAAAAGATAAAACTAATCTTTGGAAATATACAATTAATAAACACCTATATGGGTACTTATATATGGTCAGAAAATAGTAATGAAAATAGACACAGACGGATGCAGCATATACTAACATACCCACGTCCTGTTCAGCTAATAACGCTTAAATGAAAAGAAAAGAAGGAGTTGATTCAGTTGCTATTTTTGTAAAATTCTAATGATTAAGAATTCATAAGCGTTATTTAATCCTAAATTGCGGATATTAAGTTTGAAATTAAATATTTTTGGCACTTTTTCTATGGCTGTTCTGTGAATTCAAGGAAGAAGAACGTATCTAACACTATCTATACTGTGATTAGATACAACATAGCCCACAAAAAAAAAATAAAAAAATAAAAAATAAAATAAGGTAAAAAGTTATATTTGTGGTTTCTTTTCTTTTATGTATTGTGTTTCTTCAGGATATAGGCGATCATGGCCCTCCACATTTTCTTGTCCCTTGCAGCTCTTAATAAGTTTTGTCTTTTTGTTATTTCTCCCAAATCCTATTCTACCGTCTACTTGTTCAAGCCATTTTTTTTTTGGTTAGTTGAATAATTCAGATTTGTCTGTCTTTTTGTGATTGTTAAATCGAATATGGAATTCAGAGCCAGTCACACCGATATAATTACCTCGGTCACAAATGCTGCAGTCAATCTGATATACTATATTGGAGCAGTCACAAGTAATGTGAGGTGCGCATTTTAATTTTTGTACCTGGAGAAATGCAAAATGTATCAGTGACAATGTGTTTGCTGATTTGTTTATTACATGTGTAAATATTTCGGAGAGCATTCACTCATTTCAGTTTGTAAGATGTGAGTAATAAATTGGGTGCTTGTCGTCTTGTACTAAGTTAAAGTCCTCTGAATGCCTTATTAATTAAGGTACCTCGTCTAATATTTAGGACGCCTCTTTTCAGGGAATGAAACAATTTATGTTATCATTAAAATCGAATACAATGAGAATTCGTGGGCTATAGTATTCGTATTTTTGTAAACTAAAAGACTATTTCTAGTGTGTGTGTAAATTTTCTTTTTTTTTAAAATAAATTATTGATTATTTTTAGTGCGTGGTTTCTTTTGAGAAAGTTGTTAATTAGTGAGCTTATATTTCTATTATCGTCTTTAGGATCCGAAGAAATTCTTTTAATGCGTAAGAATTAGCGATAGATTGTGGCTTTCTTAAGAATTGTGAGGTAGCTTTCAAAATGCAAATAATAATAATTCTCTGTGGATTGTTAAAAATGATGCTGATATCTTCTTTTTGATTATGCCTACTTCTTCTTCTATGTGCCTTGTTCCTTCTGAACGTATGCGATCATGGCTCTCCACGTTTTTCTGTCTTTCGTACCTCTGAGTAAATTCTGTTATCCCGCTATCTCTCCTAAGCTCTGTTCTACCAACTATTTACAAAAGCTTGTTAGGTGGGTTATACGCTGTTTTCCTCAGTTTGTCTTGTCTTAAATATGTCCTGTGAGTATCAAATTTTCTAAGCCCTCTCGCCTCATTACGCGCCATAGAAATTTCGACTCTTTCTTATGTTAATGATAAGTGTCCGGTTTTGTTTCTATTTTTCTTTAAAGCTTTCTCAATGTTCACGTGTTCAGTCCTTGCATATTCAACAGTAGAAGCTCATTTCTGCCGCCTGAGGTTTTTTCTTCATCTGTAATTACATTTTCTAACATTCACTACAATATAGGAGGACTGTTATTATATAGCCTTTAGATTATCCTGTTTCTTAATACTTTGCTTAGATTTTGAAAGGAATCTTCTGCTATCCGAATGCGACTTCGGATTTCGGTGTCTCACTTTTTGTCCTCTGTGAAAACACTTTCTAAATGTTTAACATTATTTTACTTGCTTGATTCTGGGATGATTCAATTTATAAATCGATACGTTGTACCGATTCTTTTGCTGACAACCATATAACTTCTTACGGTTGATGTTTAGTCCTTTCTTCTTGCTTTCCTTCACTACCTTCTGTAGAATTTATTGTAGGTTTCTTGATGCATCTGCTATCAACAATGTGTTATCTGTATACCTTATGTTGTAAAGATATTTAAATTTCTTCACTTGTTTGGCCTTATACTTTTGCTAAGAACCATGCATTCTATCGTCTTACAGTTGATGTTTAGTCCTTTCTTCTTGCTTTCCTTCACTCCATTTTGTAGAATTTGATGTAGATTCCTTTATGTATCTGTTATCAACACTGTGTCATCTGTATAGCTTATGTTGTTTAGATATTTAAATTTCTTCACTTGTTTGGCCTTATCCTTCTGCTAAGAACCATGCATTCTATTGTCTTACAGTTGATGTTTAGTCCTTTCTTCTTGCTTTCTTTCACTACCTTCTGTAGAATTTATTGTAGGTTTCTTGATGCATCTGCTATCAACACTGTGTCATCTGTACCTTACGTTGTAAAGATATTTAAATTTCTTCACTTGTTTGGGCTTATCTTTTTGTTAAGAACCAAGCATTCTATTGTCTTACAGTTGATGTTTAGTCCTTTCTTCTTGCTTTCCTTAACTACCTTCTGTAGTAATTCCTGTATTTTTCTTTCTGTTTCTGCTATCAACACTGCGTCATCTCCATGTCTAATGTTAAGATTGTGTTCATCAATAAAAAATCCTGGTTTGTACTTCTAATTCTTTCGGGATTGTTTCACTCTGGTGAGAAGACACATATTTTTGACACCCTTTTCTATTTCTGTATATTTACTAAATTCATTTACTGTCGAAATGCAGACGCTTTACTGTCAGTATAGGTTCTGGATCACTCTAATATCCTTCCTAATTACCGGGTGTCTCAAATAATTGGCATTTTTTAGTAGTCTAATCACATAAACAGCATTCGCTTACGTTATCTCAAATTTGAACAAAATCTGTAGGAACTAAGGTGACTGTCAAGATTTATCTCAGTGAGAATGTACCAGGATTGGGCGTGCCACTGATAAAATGATGTTGAAATGGTTACCGCGTTTACATGACAACATCTTGTGTTTTTTTTCTATTTGCTTATGTGAAAGAAAAGGTCTATATCCCCGTCTTTCTACAAGTCTAGAGAAACTAGAGAGAAATAAATGAGGCGCTGGAGAAAGTTATGCAAGACATGCTACAGCGTGTTTGGCATGATCTGCATTACCAACTTCATGTTTATCGTGTCACAGGGAGTGCGCATATTGAACATTTGTGAAGCTTTGTGAAATCGGTTATAAAATTTACATCCCTTTGAATCTCTTGCGCGAATTTTGATAAATAAATATTTTAAATATGCATTGTGGTGCAGTGGATATCGACTCAAAAAGACAAATCAGGGAGCCGAGTTCGAATTTCAGTTGAATTCCTTGCATTCACTTGTGTACAAATATCCTTTGGAAAGTTATTTATCCGTCTCTTCCATCCAGTTATTGGTTAAATAATAGGACAGATTGGGTTTTATAGCCTTGGCTGGCAACCAGTCTACCGCAGAAAGCAATGGCAACCTATTGCGAAATAATCTCCTGCCCAGTTTGTGATGTCTCTTTCGAGACATGATAGCCCAAAGCGTGTAGCACGTATGATACTTAACTGACTGACTGAATATAATAGTTGGAGACATAATTAAAACTTCTACTGGGCATAAAATGGGGGATCGGTTTTCTATCGTTTCGAAGTAATAAACTGATCCCCCACTAATTATACTTAATATAATAATGTAATATAATTTATCTCTTCTCCCTCCATCTATGAGTTAAATGGCTGGACAGATTGGGTTATATAGCCTTGGCCGGCAACCAGTCTACCGCAAAAAGTAATGGCAACCTACTGCGGGATAATCTTCTGCCCAACCTGTGATGTCTCTTTCGATGACCGCCCAAAGTGTGTATCACGTATGGCACTTAACTGACTGGTTGTTCAACATGAAGCCTGTTGAGTTTTGTTTACCTGGGACATGTAGTTACACAAATTTGAAATTTGAAATAATTTTAAATTATCTCAGTTTTGGAGGGACACCCTGTATATCAATCTCGCCTAATAGCTCTACCAGTTCTTTGTGACGTACTAATAAATCTGAGAAAGGAATACTTGTAGAAGAATATATTAGTGGGAATTTAATGCTCACTTCATCGGCGACTCGTAAACACGATAATTCCAGACGCCATATTACCTGAATCACTTAATCGGACAAAATACGGAAGCTTGCTTGCATCTTTCTTACGCACCTCACCGTAATCCATCTGACTATCCTATCGGGTCATTGCAACATTTTTGGAGGCAAAACAGTTTATATATTGTGAAAAGTTTAAGGTTGATATTTAAGTGCTTCTTTGACTCGAAACATGAAGAATTTTACATCTGTGAAATGAACAATTTCTTCAATAGATTTGATTATGTTAACAATAATAAACGGAAATATTATCTTGATTAAATATATCATTTAAAGCAAAACAATCAGAGACAAACTATGGTGCTTAGAAACTGAAGTGGTTTTGAATTTTCAAAAGAACTAAATTGAACGTGTGAAAGAAATTTACATATTTGCATTTATATAAAAGAAGTAAAGGAAAAATTTATGTGTTTATGTTTTCTTTTATGTGCCGTATCCCATCAGGATGTAGGCGATCATAGCCATCCACATCTTCCTGTTCCTTGCAGCTTTTAATAAGTTTTGACTTTTTCGTATTTCTCCTAAAGCTTGTTATGCAATCTTCTTCTTCAAGCTCACAAAATATGTTACGCGCTGTTTTTCTCTGTTTATCTATCTATCTATCTATCTATCTATCTATCTATCTATCTATCTATGTCTGTTAATATCTATCTATCTATCTATCTATCTATCTATCTATCTATCTATCTATCTATCTATCTATCTATCTATCTATCTCTGAATGTCATATCTATCTATCTATCTATCTATCTATCTATCTATCTATCTATCTATCTATCTCTGAATGCTCTATCTATCTATCTATCTATCTATCTATCTATCTATCTATCTATCTATCTATCTCTGAATGCTCATATCTATCTATCTATCTATCTATCTATCTATCTATCTATCTATCTATCTATCCTGTGAGAATCAGACTTTCCTAGCCCTCTTCTTCATTACGTTTCCCAGAAATTTCAACTGCTTTTTGTTTTCATTCTCTCTAAAACCTTGTTGTTGCTCACATGTTTGGCCCATGGTATCCTCAGCATCTTTCTGTAGAAACACATTTCTGTTGCCCGTTGTCTCTTCTCTATCTTTGAAGAAATTGTCCAGCATTTGCTAAATTAATACTTTAATTTTTCTGTATTATTTACTGGAAAGCTAAAAAAAAATACAAATTAAAAAAATAAAAATTAAAAAAAAAGAAAAAAAAGAAACAAAACAACAACAACAACTGCAGCAAAACGGGTATTTTCGACGGCGGGTGAGCCATTATTCTCCATCGAGAAAACAAAATAAGCCTAGGAAAAAGTTCCCGATGATTGGCACTAGATGATAGATAGATAGATAGATAGATAGATAGATAGATAGATAGATAGATAGATCATTCAGAGACAGATAGATATATAGATAAATAGATAGATAGGAACAGATTAAGATAGATAGGAAGAAAGACATAGATAGATAGATAGATAGATAGATAGATAGATAGATAGATAGATAGATAGATAGATAGATGAATGCAGCACGAAATATAATTTTATTGTTTATTTTTTCAAATTTTCCATTTATCCCGTTTTTTTCAGTAGTCAGCTAAAAGCATTTTCTTAGACAATTACACATTTTAAGTACCGGAATAATATACCGAAAGTAGGTTTCTACAGAAGATAACGACAATAAAAAACTGTAAACTTACTACGTAGCTATCACAAACCTGGTATATCTTAAGTCAATTAAGGAATGTGTTTTTTTTCAGTATTCTGCTTCTGATTTCTTTTGTCGCTCAACCCGAATGCCTCTGCAATGTATTAGAGTAAAAACAGTTTACCAAACAAACTTTTCTGTCTGTTAATACTCTGTTTAGATTTTTGAATCTATCTTTGGCTTTCCAAATACGTTTTTGAATCTCAGTATCGCACTTTCGGTTCTCTGTTAGAAAACTTGCCAGATATTTAAATTTCTGTATCTGCTTGATTTTAATACCCACGATTGTTAATTTGCATTTTAGGGTCATCGTTTTGCTGATAACAATGCATTCTGTCTTCTTGTAGTTTATGCTTAATCCTTTCTTTTTGCTTTCTTTTGCTACCTTATTTTCTTTCTTTGTCTGCTATCAGCACAGTGCCATCTGCATATTTTATAGTGTTAAGATTGTGGCCGCCGATAATGAGTAGGACTTCTAATTTCGCAGACTTGTCTCGATCGAACGAAATATGTGTCTACAGAAAGCTACAAAAGAACAAAGCATTTACACAGCGTAGTGTGTGTGTGTGTGTGTGTGGAGGTGGTGGGTGTAAGGCGCCACGTGGTTGTCTAAAATTATGCAGTCGGCTTGACCGGAGACTAAGATATTTCACCAGAAAAGAAGTATCTCGTGTTGGCATTCCGGAGCAAAAGGATTGTTTATGTCCTATCCTTTTATAGTTCTAAAAAGAACGACGCCCAGCGAGCGTCTTGGCAGACAAGATGCTGTAATCCCTGCAGTGGTTTTAATGAGGTTCCAAATAATTAAAATCGATCTCTCTTTCCTTTCAACAATATGAAGCAGACAGACATTATATATTATTAAAATATATATTATTAAAATTTCGAGATTAATTTTACTGCTAGATGTACTTGAAGAAATAATTTATTTCGATGTGGATTGAAATTATTTTATTGTGTCCATATCATTGTCATTATGCACGCGTGTGGCTTAAAAGATGAAAATTCATTGGTCGATGGTGCTTGAATTTCCTCACAATAAATCCTTATGAATCACAGATTGATTTCCGATATTAAAAAATTCCGAGATAATCTTATTCTGCATCAGCCACTATTAATGAGGGACTTGGGGAATAATTTGATCGATTATCTGACTTGTAGCTACCATCAGAACTGCTAATATTATTTTTTATTGGTTTTCTTAAGACTGATGAGATAATTGTCATGACTTCGTAGATGATACAAGTACTCGTGACTACAGTAACTACAGTTGCGTTCGGTAAGGATGTTGTTTGGTAAACTGTTTTTACTCTAATACATTGCAGAGGCATTCGGGTTGATCGACAAAAGAAATCAGAAGCAGAATACTTAAAGAAAATACATTCCTTAATTGACTTAAGATATACCAGGTTTGTGATAGCTACGTAGTAAGTTTACAGTTTTTATTGTCGTTATCTTCTGTAGAAACCTACTTTCGGTATATTATTCCGGTACTTAAAATGTGTAATTGTCTAAGAAAATGCTTTTAGCTGCCTACTGAAAAAAAAAATAAAAATAAAAATAAAAAACGGGATAAATGGAAAATTTGAAAAAAATAAAAAATAAAATAATTATATATTGCCCATCATCGAGAGCTTTTTCCTAGGCTTATTTTGTTTTCTCGGTGGAGAATAATGGCTCACCCGTCTTCGAAAATACCCCACATTTTTTTCCACTAAATCATACAGAAAAGTAAAAACACTAATTTATACATTTGGTTTGGTCGTAAAGAAAAACTGAAGGTTTACCATTAATGTTTATATAAAGAAAAAGCACCGCACAATTTTCTCAATCGTTGTCAATATTATCATACAGAATCAGTACATGCTACAAACAGGAAACTTTGCATGCAGAGATTTTTGTGGATATTTCATAGATCTATTTCAATAGTACAGCTTTTAAAGGCTTACGGTCTGTCACGTTGAATACGCCGGTTCTCGCTCGATCACCGAAGTTAAGCAACGTTGAGCCTGGTCAGTAGTGAGATGGGTGACCGCTTGGGAATACCAGGTGCTGTAAGCGTTTAGTGACGGATGTGCGTCGTGGTGCAGTGGATATCGGCTCGGAAAGAGAAATTGGTGAGCCGAGTTCGAATTCCAGTTGAATACCCTGCATTCACTTAAGCACTGGTACACTTATTAATCCGTCCTTTCCCTGCAGTTATGGGTTAAATAACAGTGGCTAAAAACAAATCCCAATGAAACTTGATATTCGAAAAGAAAAAAAAGTATTACTAGACACAAAACTTATATAAAAAAACAACAACAATAAATTGTTGAAAGGAAAAAGCAATAAATAAAAATTTAGCTGGCAATAAATGACCCGCCGAGGTTCATATGCCATAAAAACAAAACAACCTACAACTTTTAAATCTATTCTTAAGATTTTGTGCAATAGCTTCTGAATTAACTACATTATGCCAGCTTTTATGATACATGCTAATGTTTTCGAAATAAAATTGTTAGCAAACAATCAATGTTGGAAAATTTTTCAGGATATAACCGCATTAAATATTAACATAAGTTTCTGCTGGACATAAAGTGAGGGTTTGATTTTCTGTTGTTAATAAATAATAAATTGATCTACCCTATAATCACTGTATCTTTGATAAATTTCATGATACAAGTCAATGCTTTCACAATAAAGTTGGTGTAAAGCAACCAATGTTGGAAAAATGTTTCAGGATATATTTATACGTGCAATATCTCATGTGAGTTTCATCTTATAAAAATATATATATATTGGGCCACCCCGATGTAGTGCAATGGGTGGCAAGCTAGTCTCGCTAGAACCTGTTACAACTGAGTAGTGAGTTCGATCCTCACTAGGTACCCCATACTTCCGGCCTTGTGCCACATCTAAGAGGCACTTAGAAAGCCAATATAATATACATATATTTCAGGATATATCTACATTAAATCTTTATCTAAGTTTTTTTATATTAAGTTGGGGATAATTTTTCTATTGCTTTTAAGATATAAATTAATCCAATCTAGAATTAATATCCCATGTAATATTTTACGATGTAAGTCAATGCTTTCACAATAAAATTGGTATAAAGCAACCAATTTTGGAAAAATGTTCCAGAATATATTTATAAGTGGGATATGTCATGTGAGTTTTATCTTATACATACTTATCAAAAAGATTAATAAATTGTTTTTGAAGTTTACTAAGTGCAACATAAATTTTTATGAACGAACTTAAAAGAAATAGGCCACAATAGACACTTGCGATTCACCAAATATATACAGTGCATCTAAGTAAATTATTATTTTATTAGTGTAGCTAAGCCTAAAAAGATGAAGCAATAAGAAAACAATATTAAGAGTTTGAGCTCGAGTTTGAGTTTGAGTTTGAGTTTTGTTTAACGTCATATCAACCACTGTAGGTTATTTATTTCCAAAAAGATGGGGTTTTAAGGTATTTTTTAAATGTTTGGTTATAGTGAAAATCTTGATTTAGTCACATTTTTATGAAAAACCAGCAGTATAGCCCGGCGTTGCTCGGGTGTAATGAAAGCTTTAAAACTAATCCATAGTCCTGGAGCTCAGACTCAGCCTAAAGAATATTTGTTTGAAGTTAGGTGAGAATCGGATAAAAATTGTAGATTTGTATAAAGGACATACAGACAGATAAACAGACACACACACAAACATCTTTCCTTTCATATATGTATATATTATCGATTTTCTGCACTATTGTAAGAACTGCAACCTTGAAACTTATGAATATCGTTTCTTATGTCTTCGTCTATGAGTGTATCAAATTTGATTAAAATCGGACCACTCCTTCTATAACCCGATTTTTTCGATTATCGATTTTCGATATTTATCGGGTGTACCTAGCTAAAAACCTAGCTAAGAACACTCGCAGACGCTTATAGTACAACTGTGTAAATTTTCAAGAAAATCGGTTCAGCCGTTTCGGAGTCTATAGGTAACGGACACACAGACACGCACACACAAACACACAGACACATACACACACAGAGAAAGTTCCATTTATAAATAAGTGTAGATTTATTTTAAATATTTTTATTTTAGAAAACTGAAGATGATTTCTAGTTTTCTATTACTGAGAATATTTTTTTTCTTCAAAAATATATTATGGCAATAATTTTTTCTTTAAAAATGTATATTTTTCTATACAAAAGTCTATTTTTATGTATATATTTCTGTAAAAAAATCTATTTTTATACTTTCATAATCATTTGACTTCAGTTTGGGGGTTAACAATTTGCCTATTGCTGGGACCCTAACAGGTGCTACCACTCTGGTTCAGGGTGGTCCTGGGAACAAAAGTAATTAAAAGGTGGTTCCATGCTCATCACAACCTCCCAATCAGAGGTCTTGCTGTCGGATGCAGTTTACCGTCATACCCAGGACCAGCAATATTAGGAAGCAATAAAACAAATGTTTTGAAACACGGTATTGAAGTTCAATAAAACAGAAACTCAGAGTTCAAAATTCAAATACAAGCCAGTGAACCATTTAATCAATCCGTTCCTTTGCTACTACGTTTCTTAAAACCTTTTCTTGTTATATTACATTTACTGCATAATGAACATAAATATTACATGTATTTCGGCGCAGAACGAGAAATCGGAGAGCCGAGTTCGAATTCCAGCTGAATTCATTGCATTCACTTACGCGCAAATGCCCTTGGGAAAGGTATTAATACGTCTATTCCTTCCAGTTATGGGTTAAATAACAGGACAGATTGGGTTCTATAGCCTTGATCGGCAACCAGTCTACCGCAGAAAGCAATGGCAACCTACCGCGGGATAATCTTCTTCCCAGTCAGTCATGTCTCTTTCGAGACATGCTCGTCCAAACGTGTATCACGTATGGCACTTAACTGACTGACTGATTTCGTTCTATTACAGAAATATGGTTCAGAATTCACAACTTAAGCCGAGGTCACTGAAATATTTACACAATTATTTCCAATATTGCTACTTGTAATAATTTGTTTTAGAGGTTTCTTTGATTGATATTACTTTCGATATCAAACTACAGAAATGGAAAAAAGAAACTCAGTCCATGCGTTGGAGATCTTAGAAGTGATTTCAGAAGTTAAACAAAAGTTAACCATGAACTGTTTACACAATATCTTTTCTTGTGTAGGTTTTGTTTTGAAGGATATTGTCTTCATTTTCGATGCCTTTTTTGAGGTCGTTTTTAGAATGACATAGAGCGTGACACGAAAGATATAAATACTTAAACGCACAATGGTAATTACTATATCATGTTGATTATTAAAATGACTAAAGGAAGTAACTACTCATAAATTTAATAAATTAAGATGATTTATTTCCGTCCCCATTATACAGCGTGACATAAAAGATTCTAGGAAATAAATACACAACGGTAATTATTATATAGTGTTGCTTATTAGACATGTTAACATTAGAAAGTAGCAGAGGAGAGTGACAAAAAGGGACTACAAATAAACTTTAAGAAAACTGAGTGCATGGTCATCAGCAAAAGATACAACCCAAAATGCCAAATACAGGTGGGTGGGAGATATCAGAATCAAGCAAGTACAAACATTTTAGTACCTAGGAAGTGTTCTAACAAAAGATGGAAAGTGCGACACGGAGATCCGAAGGCTAATTGGCATGGCAAAAGACGCGTTCCAGAAGATGAGCAAAATACTAACACACAGGAAAATCTCAATAGAAACGAAGAAAAGAGTGCTAGACTGCTACGTGATGTCAGTTCTTCAATACGGCAGTAAATGCTGGACAATATCATCGAAAATGAGGACAAAACTGGAAGCGGCTGACATGTGGTTCTACAGAAGGATGCTACGGATATCGTGGACTGAGCATACAAGCAACTATGAGGTGTTGGAAAGAATGGCAACAAAAAGGAAATTGATACTGAGCATCAGGAAGAGACAACTGAAGTTCCTGGGACACGCCATGAGGAAGGAGAGCCTGGAGAACCTGATACTGATTGGTCAGATAGAAGGAAAGAGAGACAGAGGAAGGCAGCGGATAACGTATTTGCAGGGTCTGATCAGGTGGATGACGGAACGGGGGTTGCCAGGAGCAACAGGAGCAAACATACTAGGAGCCTCAAGGGATAGGGAGACATGGAGAACCATGATCACCTACGTCCTGAATGGACAGGGCACATAGAAGAAGAAGAACATTTACTACTTTACATTCTTTAAATATTTTTTTACTTATATTGATTTTGTAAACATTTCCTCTCTTTCAACTTAAACATTGTTTACAACAGGCTATATCGTTTCTTTAAGACCTTTGCTTGAAGATTGCTGTCTATAATTGTAAAATATCTTGTAATGATGGACCGTACTTTTTGATAGGGACATTTTTTCAGAAATATTTCATTAGAAAGTTAGGGTCAGTCTGTCTTGCCTGAAATGTTCTCGTCAGAATCCATCTGGCACATTTACAGATCTGTCATTCGTCTGTGCATTGAATACTGTTGCTATATCTCGTCGGATGCTTCTGCTATTCCTCTCGGGGTTCTCGTCAGAATCCATCTTGCGCATTTATAAATCTACCATTCGTCTGTGCATTGAATACTGTTGCTATATCTGGTCGGATGATTCTGCTATTCCTCTCGGGGTTCTCGTCAGAATCCATCTTGCGCATTTATACATCTACCATTCGTCTGTGCATTGAATACTGTTGCTATATTCGTTTTGGTACTGCTGCTGTGTATCTAAAGATTATTGATAAAATCCAAAGAAGGATCTGTAATGTAATCAGTCCTAACCAGGCATCTCGACTTCAGTCATTTTCTCACCAATATGACGTGACTTTTCTTTGTCTTTTCTACAACAATCTTTATGGAAACTAATTTGACGAGCTTTCTTTCCTGGTACTTCGACTACATGAATTTAAGAGAGCTACTAGATTGGAATCTAGGTCCTAGATTTTTTACTCTTAAAATGGCTAAATGCTTCAACTCTTTCTCACACTTCGCACTTGTGGTGTTCCTTTCCGTTTAATTGCTGCCCCCATGACTACAACCTTCAGATATTTAAATGTAATATCAATCACTATCTTTTGTTTTTTTTTTGTATCCCATTCGTCTTTTGTTTTTTCCTTAATCCTCCCTACTCCCAGTCTCTTCTTTCACATTAATTTTCACTCCTGCACACGAGTGGCATTACTTCTCTGCTTGAGGAGAAATAATTAAAACAAAAGAATCGTTCTGAACGACCAAGCCTTGTTAATATTGAACTTCTGAAACTGTATTTGGGGAAAATCTTAAGCAAACACATAAAACTGTCTAAACGTGGTCAACGTATCCCTCGGCATCTGATTGCTTTTCACTTTAATCAAAGATGTCATTTAAGAGTAGAATTCTTGTAATGGAAATGTTGGGAACAATACTATTAATTTAGTTTCTTTCGTAACCTTTTTCGGACAAGGTGGGCAATAGTGAGCTTTGTATAATGTAAAAAAGAATTGTCTTTCCTGAATATACATTTGAGCTTAAAGCTTGTTGGTTCCAAACTTTACCACTAAAAAAAAAATCTCGTTCAGGAATTTACAATAAATCACTATATTTATTTTGAATATCATCAACGTTGTACTATTCAATTTCTGTTCGAATGCTCGCACCTCAGTTTTCATAACATCGATTATCTGGATGTGCAATGAAAGAAATCATCCGAAAATTTTTCAATTATCCAAACTAAACTCATTCTAATATTTCATGTCAGAGAAGCGTCTTGAGAAGTTAGAGAACCAGGTTCAAAGTTTGATAAAAACACTGATATGATCAGTTCATTAGTTTATCGTTGTTTTCATACAAATAACATTTATTTGGATTATCACAGCTTGGTCAGTTCAGGAGTAATGGCTTGCGCAACACTCAGATGGACGTAACGCAAGCGATGATTATATTTGCCAAATGTTTCAACTGGATGCGCTTTTAATCAGACCCTACCGTTTGAAATACATCTACTTTAATCCAATTTCGGAAAAAACGCGAAGCAAGCCGGAAACAGACCAAATTTGAAGCATATTCTATAAAAGATTAACTGAACAAGCGTTTAATAATGTGATTTGGTGATGAAAATGGCCAATAGAAACTAGGAAGAGAGTACTGGATCGCTACGTGCTGTCCGTCCTTCAATATGGCAGTGAATGCTGGACAATACCATCAAAGATGAAGGACAAACTTGAAGCAACTGAAATGTGGTTCTACAGAAGGATGCTGCGAATATCATGGATCGAGCATGTGACCAATGATAAGGTCTTGGAAATGATGGAAACAAAAAGGAAATTAATACTGAGCATCAGGAAGAGACAACTGAAGTTCCTTGGACACGCAATGAGGAAGGAGGGCTTGGAGAATCTGATACTAACAGGCCAGATAGAGGGAAAAAGAGACAGAAGAAAGCAACGGATAACATATTTAAAGGACCTAATCAGGTGGATGACGGAATGAGGGTTGCATGGTGTAACAGAAGAAGGCGTTCTCAGAGCCACCAGGGATAGGGAAAAGTGGAAGGCCATGATTGCCTACGCCTTGAAGAGACAAGGCACATAGAAGAGGAAGAGGAGTAGGAGGAGGAGGAGGAGGAAGAAGAAGAAGAAGAAGAAAAAGAAGAAGAAGAAGAAGAAATGGCCAATATTCTCTCAGTAGTGTATGTTTTTTTTTATTTTCTTCGATGATTTAGGTATTTAGTTATCCTGAATGTTGAATTGTCCAATCATTTAGGCATTCAATTATCCGGAATTTAACCACAACTCTTTCAGTCAAGTCAGTGGAACTAACCAACGCCTACGTCATATCTCAGTGGATATAGCGTTAGTTAGTTCTAGTTACTTGATCCAAAGATTTGTGAGTTCAACACTAGGCTACAGCAGTGGTAAAAATATAACTTAGTGTTAAGTTAAAGGGAGATAATTACATGGCTACCGGAAGTGTGGTCGCAGATGGAATAAGAATGATTTCCTCCAGTGATAAAAATAACGAGTCCGGTTCGAAATTCTTAGCAACTGAAGAAGGCCGGAGCGTACAACTGCCAAAACGTCGTAAACATAGCAATAAAGATGAAGACAACAGTCCAAACAATGTAAATAATGTAATTACTAACTCTTCTCAGGAGTATAGACAAATAAAGGGTTCAGTTGAAAAATCCTAGCACCTGAAGTTGGCCGGGGAGTACAAGCCCGAAACGTCGTAAACATGGCAATAAAAATGAGGACAACAGCCCAAACAATGTAAATAATGTAATTACTAACTCTTCCCAGGAGTATAAATAAATAAAGGGTTCAGTTGAAAATTCCTAGCACCTGAATGAGGCCGGGGAGTACAAGCCCGAAACGTCGTAAACATGGCAATAAAAATGAGGACAACAGTCCGAACAATGTAAATAATGTAATCACTAACTCTTTTCAGGAGTATAAACAAATAAAGGGTTCAGTTGAAAATTCCTAGTACTTGAATGAGGCCGGGGAGTACAAGCCCGAAATGTCGTAAACATGGCAATAAAAATGAGGACAACAGTCCGAACAATGAAAATAATATAACAATTCCGTATTTAAATAAATGAAATCAGGAAAATTAAGGTAGATTTAGAGTCTAAATATACCTTATTTTTCCTGCTTTCATTCGCAGCACCAGCTTTTTCGAATATATTCATTTTGATCATTTCACTTTCATTATTATTCATTTTAATTTATCTTCAAACCGCTTTTATTTTCTTTAAGCCATATTTTTCTTCTTATCATGCTCGTGTTTTCAGTTCATTTCATATTTAATTTTTTAGAGAATACATTTTCAGCTTTGCCGCAATTTCCAATGTCTTCATATCCCTCAATAACTTTTTTCCATATCTTCTTTGCCTTTGAGGTTTTATCTTTCTTACAACCCATGACAATGTTTTACATATCTAAAAAGAAAGTGAGACATTTTGTAAAAACCTCTACTTTGACAGGTTTCGTCCGCGAAATGGCCTTCAGCAGAAGAAAATAATTGTATTTCAAGAGGAAGAATCTAACTTTACGTCAGTGGCAGTCTACAAAAATAAAATGCGAACAGTATCCACAAAAATATATCGGAAAAACATCCCGAAATTTAGAAATATACTAACAGAAAATGGAAGTAAAATTAAACAAAGCATCAACGATTTGTGTGCCACCGAAAACAACTTATTTATAATTTTGATGTGTAAAATTTCGTTTATTTAAAAATTAATTTAATTTATTCATATGACGATGTATTGAAAGGGATATGATTAACAAATCTCCTATGCTTAATATACAAACGGGCAATTTAATAAACGGACTGTCTATTTCATACACGAACTGGTAATTTCATTTTAACACATGTACTTACGAAATTAATATTGAAATGATGCGGGGTAAATTATATGTTATATTAAAGTAAACGGCACAGTTAAAGCCTAAAAACATGCATAAAATAAACGATACGAGTGACAAAACGACGTAAGTTCGGTCAACGATACAGGTAGACTAAACAGTGTAGGCACATTATTTACATTGTTGGAACTGTTGTCCTCATCTTTATTGGCATATTTACGACGTTACGAACGTTGTACACTCCGGCTTTCTTGGAATTTCAAATCGAAATCTTTATTTTTATTTCTATCACTGAAATTGATCGTTCTCATTCCATGTGCCATGC
This sequence comes from Ascarosepion bandense, assembly GCA_037127315.1. NCBI lineage: Eukaryota > Metazoa > Mollusca > Cephalopoda > Sepiida > Sepiidae > Ascarosepion > Ascarosepion bandense. The sequence goes on from JBBBDQ010002054.1 coordinate 1,358,480, forward strand.
CACTTCTGGATGCCATCTCTCTTTTACTCAACCCTCTATTAAAATAAAATGGGTACTGATATATTAGGTCCCAAAAATTCATGTACTGATGACCTCAAGTGGATTGAAGCGTTGGTTTGATCCAGTGATCTGACACAATGATTTCTGAGTTCAGTTCCTGGCTACAGTAGTGATCAACAAATAACTATTGAGAGGTGAGTTAAAGGGGGATAACTACATGACACATGGAATGAGAATGATATACCTCAGTGCAATAAAGGGTTCGCCTCGAAATTCCCAGCACCTGAAGAAGCGAAAGGTCGTAAATCTAAACTTATTTATACATGGAACTTTGTCTGTGTGTGTGTGTGTGTGTCTGTGTCCGTTACCTATAGACTCCGAAACGGCTGAACCGATTTTCTTGAAAATTTACACAGTTGTACTATAAGCGTCTGCGAATTTTCTTAGCTAGATTTTGTGTTGAGGTAGCCCCGATAAATATCGAAAATCGATAATCGAAAAAATCGGGTTATAGAAGGAGTGGTCCGATTTTAATCAAATTTGATACACTCATAGACAAAGACATAAGAAACGATATTCAGAAGTTTCAAGGTTGCAGTTCTTACAGTAGTGCACATAATCGATAATATATATATATATATTACGGAAATCAACGAATTTTAAGGAAACTTGGTTATAAGCAACCGACAATTGGAAATGAATTGTTTGAACATTATTTTTTTTATCGATACTCGTATTTAAGTAGATATAGATGTTTTTTTTTTTAATGAAACAGTATTACATATCTACCGGCCTGATTATTTACGATAAATTTTTATTACGAAAACGTATACCATTCGGCAGGATTCGAACCTGCGACCCCTATCTATATAGGGGAAACTACCATTTTGATCTGGTAACATCTTAGACCTCTCGACCACGAATAGCCTCCACTCTAAACAAGGTTTTTATCAAGCTTATATAACACAATTTTCGATCCATCGTAAACAAACATATCTGCTCTGAAATGTATCGTAATGTCAACAAATGTAAACAGGTTACGGAAATCAACGAATTTTAACGAAACTTGGTTATAAGCAACCGACAATTTGAAATGAATTGTTTGAACATTATTTTTTTATCGATACTCGTATTTAAGTAGATATTTGTGTTATATAGGCTTGATAAAAACCTCGTTTAGACTGGAGGCTATTCGTGCTCGAACGGTCTAAAACGATCTCAGCTCAAATGGTAACTTCCCTTATATAGGTAGGGGTCGCAGGTTCGAATCCTGCTGAATGGCACACGTTTTCGTAATAAAAATTTATCGTAAATAATCAGGCCGGTAGATATAAATATATAATACTGTTTCATTAAAAAAACAGAATATCTACTTAAATACGAGTATCGATAAAAAATAATGTTCAAACAATTCATTTTATTTATATATATATATATATATATATATATATATAAGGCAAGATGTTTGTGTGTGTGTCTGTTTATCTGCCTGCATGTTTGTATTTTATTCAGCCCTTTTATTGTAGTTTTTGTTTCGGGTTTGGCTCTAAGTATTTATAATTGTAGTTCTTAGTCTCAGCCATGATACCATTTACTCAGAGGACTTATATAGCCTTCAAAATTCAGTTTACGATGAAAAAACTTATTTGATATCGATACCAGGAAATCAAAATTTGACTTCCATCCATTCATTTTTCTTTCAGTCTACGGTTTCGCTTGAACTGGAAACAACTATTGCTTTTTAGTCTTTCGTGCCAACTTCCAAAGAGTCTGAGCTCCAGGACCATGGATTAGTTTTAAAGCTTTCATTACACCCGAGCAACGCCGGGCTATACTGCTAGTAAAAATAATTTTAACGATTAGATATCGCGAATTAGTAAATGTATATACATTTATTTACATAGCAGAAACACCAGACCAGATACAACAGGAATATTCGATACTTGGACGAATAGTTTGGAATGCTTTTGTGTATTACAACTGCTTGCAAAAAATCAGACGTTGAATCCAGACAAGTACCGTTCCCAGGTGAACTAATTCAAGGTAGCAATGGATGAGAGCATCTGGAATTAGCAAATCGTCTTCCATCCGGAAAATTCCAGACCTCACGTCTCTTTGACAGAACGTACAGAAATTGATACAGCTTGGCTAGGATGTTATTTTACGCCTTTTCTATTTATTTGACCATGCATCTTCGGATTACGGCATATTTTGAAATTCCTTCATTGGAACAGCTTCAATTCTGTGGTAGCCTGTAAAAATCACTTAGATGACTCTCTGAGAGAGAAAGATACCATTTTCTCGGAGGATGGAATCATGATGCTCCTTGAAATATGATGAAATTGAATTCGAAATTGCCTTGTTTACGTTTTGCATCTGAAACCATACATATATATATTTCGGGTAATTCTGCACGAGTGAGTAAAAAATAAAATAAAATCTTGCGTTAATATGAAGCTCTTCATAGCAGGTTGGGTCATTTTTTTTAAAATCGTATCACCCCGAGCAAGGCGGTAATGCCACTGATGTGCAGGTGCAGGGGGCTACATAAGAGTAAAAAGATTAAGTAGAAAAGAGTGAAGAGGAAGACGAACCAGTTAGAAAGGAGCAAGAGAAGGATGGGAATACAGGTGTGATGACAGTTGCAAAGGTGGAGAGAAAGGAAAGGATATACGTGGTGGTGAAGAAAGAACTAGAGTCAAGTGGTTAAGAGATGAGTATTGGCATTGCATTTAAATTCCTGGAGGTTGTAGCCGTCAGGAAAGCAAGAATATGGAAGCGAGTTCCACAGGCGGGAAGTGCGGGAAAAGAAGGGATGCAGGTTCAAATCCAGATTGAAACCACATTTATTAGGCTTTCTCGAATATGCAGGTCAGTAGATAAAATAGAGCCGGTTAAAATAAACGGAGCATTTTACTTAAATGCAGGCAGTCATTAAAAATAACATTTGGGGCCATAAAGATAAGCGATTACATAATGCAGATTTGTGTTGTGGTGCAGTGCATATTGACTCGGAATGAGAAATCGGGGAGCAGAGTTCGAATTCCAGTTGAATTCGTTGCATTCACTTACGCGCAAATACCCTTGGGAAAGGTATTAATCCGTCTCTAGCAGAACAAATTGGGTTCTATAGCCTTGGTTGGCAACCAGTCTACCACAGAAAGTAATGCAAGCCTACTGTGGTAAAATCTTCTGCCAAGTCAATCATGTCTCTTTCGAGATATGATCGCCCAAACACGTAGCACGTATGACACTTAACTAACTGATTACATTAATATATGTACAAATATCTAAATTTTGTCATTGAAATTCACTTAACAGACGTTAAGGGGTTTTTGTTCCGAGCCAATATATGCGTTTTATCTTCGCTGTTGAGCATTTTTCACTTATACACATAAAATATGTTCTGGGTATGACAGTAAACTGCATCCGGCAGCAAGGCCTCTGATTGGGAGGTATTGAGGAGCATGGAACCACTTCTTAATTGCTGTTGTTCCCAGGTCCACCCTGATCTGGAGTGGTAGCACCTGTTAAGGTCCCAGCTATGGGCAAATAGTTAACCCCCACACTGGGGTCAAAATAGTGTGAAAGTATAAAAATAGACTTTTATAGAAATATATACATAAAAATAGAATTTTATAGACAAATATACATTTTTGAAGGAATAGAAAAATATTACTAGCAATACATTTGTAATACGAAACTTGAAGGCATCTTCAGTTTTCTAAAATAAAATAAAATGAAATAAATAATTTTTTCGTCAAAATCTAACTAAGTCAACTTTCTCACTATAACCGAACATAAAAAAATACCTTAATACCCCACCTTTTGGGCCTTAAATAACCCTCAGAGGTTGATATGCCGTTAAACAAAACTAAAAAAAAAACATGAATATAGGAAGTTTTAAATAATACATGAACTATTGCTGCCGTATCTGCTATACATTTCGAAGTTTTTCACAAAATCCAACGAAGGATCTCTGATGTGGCCAATCTTGACTCGACTGATCATCTCGACTTCAGCGACCAACGTGGTCTGGCTTCCCTTTTTCGTCCCAAAAAATTTTTGCAACTGCTCTTACGATATTTTTATACCCTCGTGTTTCAACTCCACGAACTTAAGCGTGCTACTAGATTAGCATCAAGGTACCTACCTTATACTATCGAGATAGCTAAGTGCAGCCTCCACTTCTACTCTAACAGTTTCTTTTCTCACACTTCCCATCTGTGGAACTTCATTCCGTTTACTTGCCTCCCTGATAAATACAATCTTCAAATATTTAAATTCAACGTCAATCGCAATCTTCTATCTTCTTGGAGCCAATTCATCCTCTGTTCTTCTCTCAATCCTTCTCTTACTTCGTCTTCTCTTTCAATTTCACTCCCTATTAACCCCTGCATAGTAGTGGCATTATCACCTTGCTTTAAGTGAAATGATTATATATATATATATATATATATATATATATATAGTCATCCGCAGACATATCTGTTTCGCTGTATCACAGCTCATCAATACGGTTAGACACGGTTGCTTTTAACCCAGGATTGAAACCCGACCGCATTGGCGTCAGTCGGGCTATGGGCGTTCGGTAGACTTTTTAGCGTGTATATTGTCATTATACCCGCCTCTCTCTCTCTCCCTATATATATATATATATATATACTTGGAGGAAACAGCGGCTCAAAGAAACAAACAGAGCTTAGAATCATACAGTGGGGGAAGAGTATCCAATACCTTGCATTGAGGCAGATCTTATAAACTCACAAAATCATCCCCGTTAGAACAGGACCGACCTCGACTAAAAACTTTATGCACGACTGCGCAATCTTCAGGCAACCGACTCCCTAAAGATTGAGCATACGTGCATGAAACTATTAGTCGCGGTCGGTCATGTTCTAGCGAGAATCAGTTTATATATATATATATATATATATATATATATATATATATATATTGTGTGTGTGTTTGTGTGTGTATGTGTGTATGTGAAAGAGTGAGAGAGAGAAACTTTGTACACTGGGATTAGCATCTGGTTGGGTTTGTTTGAAAAGTACAGATAAAAGACGTTGAAGTTGTGAAAAACCTACAGAAGAAGTGGCGGAAAATACAGGGAGACACATTTTCAAAAACCAAAGAAAATTTTACAACATATTTAGTTGTTTTCAAGCTCCTTAATGACTCATGCAGGCGTAGCAGAAAATAAATTCTGTTTCATATGTAGGTCATTGATTTTCTTACGAACAGTATGAGTTCCCCATTTATCTTAAACCGGACGCACACACAGCATCATGTTCAGACGTTCGCACGAATCAGAGTAACGTTGATGGTAGAAAGTATAGCGTCCTCACCTTGCCTGTAAATTTCTCCAAATAACTCCAGTAATAACAGCGTTTGTTCCGGCAACAGTATAAGATAGAAATATAGAAACATGGTAATTTACCCCAACATAGCCGTCTTCCTGTTATTGAGTTTACGAATGCCATATGCCATCTGCCATTTTCAACACAGACGCAAAAGGAGAAAAGCGGTTAAGTCTGTATTTATTGCGTTTTGTATAAGAACTGGAATTCTTGGTAATTGAAAATGTCAGAAGGTTTCCTTATAATTTTGACAGTTCATTTTATAAACTAATCACATGTATCGTTTCTAACTCTGTGTACTTGGAATAACCGTGATTAAATTCTTGTACAAGTAAGTATAAAAGCATTTAAGTGCTTATGTATCGTTGTACATTCAACAATAACAATGTTTACTAACTTTCGTTTATTAAGCAATAAATTACATCATTTAGTTGCTTCCAGTGCACAAAAACGAAAAATCAAATATCATTCAATCAAAATCTCTACAGAAAAATAAAAACGCTCTAGTCTAAAAAAAACACCGAATCATATTCAAGCCCTGATCATAGTAAACTTAAAATGTTCACAGAAATAAAACCTACTAGCAGTATAGCCCGGTGTTGCTCGGCTGTAATGAAAGCTTTAAAACTAATCCATGGTCCTGGAGCTCAGACTCTTTGGACATTGACACGAAAGATTAAAAAGCAGTAGTTGTTTCCAGTTAAAGCGAAACCGTAGACTGAAAGAAAAATGAATGGATGGAAGTCAAATTTTGATTTCCGGTATTGATGTTAAATAAGTTTTTCGTCGCAAACTGAATTTTGAAGGCTAAATATGTCCTCTGAGTAAATGGTATCATGGCTGAGACTAAGAACTACAATTATACCTACTTAGAGCAAAACCCGAAGCAAAAACCAAAATAAAAGGGCTGAAAACTTGATTTTGATCAGACCCGATAGAACATCGGGGTATCGATTTCCAATATAGGAGTCAAATAAGTCATCCAAGGATAAACTAACCTAAGTAAGTCCATGAAAACTTATCGTACGCATCGGGAGTAAAATTGGAGAAAATGAGCCATATTAATGGCTGATTATCGGTTTTTGAACAAATTCGATAAATATCGGGGGTATCGATTTCCGATATCGGAAAGAAAGAAGTCGTCTGGGAATATCTACTAATGTTTGAGACTAAAAACTCTAATTTTACCACGTTAGAGCAAATTCTGCAGCAAGAACCACGATAAAAAGGCTGAAACCCTGATCTTGATCAGGCCTGATCGGATATCGAGGTATCGATTTCCGATATCGGAGGGAAATCGGAAAAATGAGTAACCCATGACAGGACCGGAGTCGTAAAGAATATTTTTTTCAGTGAGAATTAGATAAAAAATGTGGATATTTATAAAATATTTAACAATATTCATCTCAAATTACAAAGTCAGTTCTTAAACATAAACAATAATGAATCTACTGATGAGGAAATTAAGAAAACTAATGCTTCCAAAATAAAGCTGCTCTCCTTTAACGATCATAGGGAAACTTTTCTAATTTCCATTAATATGGATTACGCTAGTCACCCTGAAAGCAGTAAAGTGTGCCTTCTTGGCCTCACCCTCTCAGCTGATCTCAAGTGGAAACACTTTTCTTGGAGTGAAATGATTATAAAAAAAAGAAAAGAAAAAAGAATAACAAAGCATTGCTCGACATTGACACTGAACTTCTGAAAATTGCTTAGTTTCTCACCGAATTCAATAACAAATTCCTTTATTTTATGAAAGAAGACTGGAATCAGAAATTCATCCACGAAAAGTGAGGTGTATGAAACATTAAAGCATTATAGAAACAAAAAGGTAGCCCTTAAGACCCTCAAACATACAGAGGTATCTCAATTGCATTCATCATGGCGAAAGTGTTGATAAACATTATTTATATATATATAAAAGGCAATCTGTGAGTCTGTGTGTGACTGTTCCCTATGCACGCTTACATTTTTTAAGCTACGCCATTCAAACTTTCTAGGGGCACATATCTACAGGGAAGCCAGGTCGACATATACTTTTTGAGTTTAAGTTCAGCAATTTTCCCTTTCGCACTTTTTGGCGAAAGGAGCCGATTGTTTACATTTGCTCCGTAAAACATCTAAGATGGTTGCTAAATTACGTCACAGAAATCAAATCACATGTGTCAAACGTTACTAAAATATATTTTTATTAATAAAAAAACAAAAAAAATGAGCCTTTATATCTATTTAATTCTTATTTCGACGTTTTAAAAATTCATTTGGGTAATAAAAAATGCTAATATTTTTCCCCGTAATTTTGAAACAAAAGAAATATTGAAAAAAAGTGTTCTTTCAAACAAAAACAAAATATGTAAAAAAAAATGTGGCATCTTCTCCTACTACTAAAATGTTCTGAGTTGCACGGGCAACGCCCGGCTATGATGCTAGTACTTGTATTAACTAAGCTCTCGTCGTTTTACGAAAGCCTCATTCTCACGACTAAGTTTGCTTTTCGTTCTGGTAAGAGATGCAATGGTGACATATATGTACATCAAGCAGCTTCAGGAGATTACACACCTTTCAAATAGAAAACTGTGTACCTGCTTTGTCGACATCACAGCGGCATATGACCACCTCAATAGGGACCCCCTCATCCTATCCATCAGAAACCGCCTTCCAAATTCCGAATCTTCTGAATACATCGACCTTATAGTGGAACTGTATCGATCTACATGTCTGGCGAAGACCAGAACGGAAATATTCCAACTCTTATTATAAATATGACAAGGAGGATATGAGAGCGACAGTCTACTTAATAACGTATTTACAAGAACAGTTGTGATGAGATGGGCACTTGCCACTTACGCACTCAATCGGTTAAGTGCCATACGTGATACACGCTTGGGCGATCATCTCTCGAAAGAGACTGACTGGGGAGAAGATTTCATATATTAGGTTTCCACTAATTTCTGCAGTAGACTGGTTAACAACCAAGGCTATAAAACACATTTTTTCCTACTATTTATCCCATAGCTGGAGGAAGAAGCAACTTTTCCAAGGGTATTTGCACGTAAGTAAATGCAACAAGTTCAACTGATTTTTCGTTCCGAGCCGATATTCAGTGCACTTCAACGAGCATCCTAAACGAGTTTCTCAATAGAAGAGGCGAATGTACTGATGATGAAGAGGGCTATTCCGATAATACAGGTATTCATAGTTGGGGTTAGAATGATATTGAACAGAAAATCAGCATAGTCTATCGTGTGTTCCAAGAAATTTAAACTCAAAATAAACTTTCCAAAACAGAAAGGCTCACGGCCATATCACATTGAATACATCGGTTCTCGCTCGATCACCAAAGTTAATCAACGTTGAACCTGGTCAACACTTAGATGGGTGACCGCTTGGGAATACCAGGTGCTGTAAGCGTTTAGTGACGGACGTGCGTTGTGGTGCAGTGGATATCGGCTCGGAAAGAGAAATCGGTGAGCCGAGTTCGAATTTCAGTTGAATACCCTGCATTCACTTAAGCACTGGTACCCTTGGGAAAGGTATTAATCCGTCCCTTCCCTCCAGTTATGGGTTAAATAACAATGATTAAAAACAGATCTCAATGAATCTTGATACTCGAAAAGAAAAAAAGTATTAATAGACACAAAACTTATATAAAAACAAAACTAAATTGTTGAAAGAAAAAGGTATTACCAGCAATAAATAAATAAAAATTTAGTTGGCAATAAATGACCTGCCGAGGTTGATATGCCATAAAAACAAAACAACCAACCAACCAAAACAGAAAGTATGATTTGGAATTTGAATGAAAACAGTAATGGCACATAACCAGAATTTATAAAAGACATTCAGGATGTGAAATTAGTTTTGAGTTTGAGTTTTGTTTAACGACATCTCAACCTCTGTGGGTTATTTAATGCCAAAAATTGAGGTTTTAAGTTTTTTTTTAATGTTCAGTTATAGTAAGAAGGTTGATTTATTCAGATTTTAACGAATTTTCTTTGTTTTTATTCTTTTTTATTTTAGAAAACTAAAAATATATTCTTGTTTTGTATTCAAAAATGTTTTGCTGAGAATAATTTTTTCTTTCAAAAATGTGTTGTGGTAATAATTTTTTCTTAAAATATGTATTGTTGGTCATATTTTTCCTTCGAAAATGTATATTCTTCTATAAAATTCTATTTTCATGTATATATTTCTATATAAGAGTATTTTTATACTTTCATAGTGTTTTGACCACAGTTTGGGGGTTAACTATTTGCCCATAGCTGGGACCCTAACAGTTGCTACCACTCCGAGTCAGGGTAGACCTGAGAATAACATCAATTAAAAGGTGGTTCCGCGCTCCTCACAACCTCCCAATTACAGACCTTGCTGCCGGATGCAGTTTACTGTCATGCCCAGGATCTGTGGAATTAGTAAATACGAAACAATTCAGCTATCTCGGTGCATGGGTCAGCTACAACAAATTAAGTACAGAAGACAAAGAATTGAACACAAAAGAGACCGTACCAGAGGTTGATGCACCAAACACGACAAACTACTACAAATTTAAAACAATCTAAAACTTCGATTCATGTTCTTAAATAGCCTCGTCAGATCGAGACTTTCATATGTAACTTATGTATGGCAACAAGCATGTTCAGAAATATTTACATTGTATACAATTGCTTTCGAAGTTCAAAAAGGCTTTGATCATGTGAAACCTGAGGGTCTTGGCAAAGTTCCCCAGAAGACATTATTCGTTTTGTTTCAATTAATTTGCACAAGAGTGTCGAATTAAAGCAGTGATGACACGTAATCTTAATTTATCATAAGGAGGTAGAATTAGTAAATGCTGAATATTTTAAATACGTCGGTGTATGGATCAGCAATAACAAAGTTAGCATAGATGATAAAGAATTTTAACATGGACCGGATATAGTTTCTCCCAACACCGCAAATTGCTACAAAAGCAACACATCAACCCGAAAAAATGATTCGTGTTATTAAATAGCTTCGTCAGATCGAGACTTTCATACAGGATGTCATACAGGGCAGCAAGCAAGTTTAGTAATATCTAAGCTGTCAGATGTATACACCTACTTCGTAAGAACAATGGCGAAAAAAAGCTTTGAGTGAAAAATGCCTGACAGTCTTGGCAAAGACCATTCTAGTTTGAACATTGTAGACTGACGTTAAAGAGTCAAAAAGAACTGTATCAGATAACAGAAGTCATATAATGTGATGAGTACCAACAGTAGGAACAACTAAAATGGATAGCGCATTTAACTCAAATAGAAAATAATAACATAATTAAGATGTTGACATTTCACATCACTTAAAATAAAAGGTTAGACAGGAAACTCCCATTAATAATGGAAACAGTGATAACAGATACCAGACTTGAAAAACCCGTTTTCTTAAGAAGTTGTTTTAAGAGAAATATTTTTAAAGATTTCAACCGAAAAAGTACTGGCTGCTTAGTCAATGAATGCTAAATGTTTACTCATAGGGAAACGGATACTATTATAATTATCATCAATATACTTTACTTTTCTTTACAAAATAAGCTTTAAAAACCATTTTTATAGATCGTTCTCAAATTCAGAATTTGAAAACATTACAGTATTTTCCTTTAGTACTTACCGTGTCAACATAAAAAAATTTTCTTTCTTGTCTTTTCTTATATATATATATATATATATATATATATATATATATATAATCACATTACCCCGAGCAAGGCGGTAACGCCACTGATGTGCAGGGGGCTACGTAAGAATGAAAAGATTGGAAAAGAGAAAGCCGGAAACCACATCCTAAACAGGGAACAAGGGATGAGCCTCTTCACATGTTCAATAGACGTGGGTAGAGTGTGAACCGGGCGATACTTTAGTCTATCTACTCCAATTGAAAAAAAAATCATTTCACCCCCAATTAGTGCGCAGGTGATTAAAGTGAGAGAAAAAAACTAGGTACAGGGGATATTGTGGAAAGAATAATAAATGAACAGGACTCAAAAAGATAGAAGATGGCAATTAATAAAGCGTTTAGATTTTTGGAGATTGTAGCTATATGGAAGCATTTGAACGGGAGGAAGTTCCATAGGCGTGAAGTGAGAAAAAAGACTGGGTACAATGAGTATTCAAGAAAGGATAAAAATGAACGGGACTCAAAAAGATAGATGATGGTAATTAATAATGCGTTTAGATTTTTGGAGATTGTAGCTATATGGAAGCATTTGAACGGGGGGAAGTTCCATAGGCGTGAAGTGAGAAAAAAAGACTGGGTACAATGAGTATTCAAGAAAGGATAAAAATGAAAGGGACTCAAAAAGATAGATGATGGTAATTAATAATGCGTTTAGATTTTTGGAGATTGTAGCTATATGGAAGCATTTGAACGGGAGGAAGTTCCATAGGCGTGAAGTGAGAAAAAAGACTGGGTACAATGAGTATTCAAGAAAGGATAAAAATGAATGGGATTCAAGATGATAGAAGATGGCAATTGACGTTGCGTTTAGATTTTTGGAGATTGTAGCTATTAGGGAAGCATATGAACGGGAGGAAGTTCCATAGGCGTGAATTGAGAAAAAAAGACTGGGTACAATGAGTATTCAAGAAAGGATAAAAATGAACGGGACTCAAAAAGATAGATGATGGTAATTAATAATGCGTTTAGATTTTTGGAGATTGTAGCTATATGGAAGCATTTGAACGGGAGGAAGTTCCATAGGCGTGAAGTGAGAAAAAAAGACTGGGTACAATGAGTATTCAAGAAAGGATAAAAATGAACGGGACTCAAAAAGATAGATGATGGTAATTAATAATGCGTTTAGATTTTTGGAGATTGTAGCTATATGGAAGCATTTGAACGGGAGGAAGTTCCATAGGCGTGAAGTGAGAAAAAAAGACTGGGTACAATGAGTATTCAAGAAAGGATAAAAATGAATGGGACTCAAAAAGATAGAAGATGGCAATTAATAAAGCGTTTAGATTTTTGGAGATTGTAGCTATATGGAAGCATTTGAACGGGAGGAAGTTCCATAGGCGTGAAGTGAGAAAAAAGACTGGGTACAATGAGTATTCAAGAAAGGATAAAAATGAACGGGACTCAAAAAGATAGATGATGGTAATTAATAATGCGTTTAGATTTTTGGAGATTGTAGCTATATGGAAGCATTTGAACGGGAGGAAGTTCCATAGGCGTGAAGTGAGAAAAAAAGACTGGGTACAATGAGTATTCAAGAAAGGATAAAAATGAACGGGACTCAAAAAGATAGATGATGGTAATTAATAATGCGTTTAGATTTTTGGAGATTGTAGCTATATGGAAGCATTTGAACGGGAGGAAGTTCCATAGGCGTGAAGTGAGAAAAAAGACTGGGTACAATGAGTATTCAAGAAAGGATAAAAATGAATGGGATTCAAGATGATAGAAGATGGCAATTGACGTTGCGTTTAGATTTTTGGAGATTGTAGCTATAAGGGAAGCATGTGAACGGGAGGATGTTCCATAGGCGGGAAGTGAGAAAAAATGACTGGGTACAATGAGTATTCAAGAAAGGATAAAAATGAACGGGACTCAAAAAGATAGATGATGGTAATTAATAATGCGTTTAGATTTTTGGAGATTGTAGCTATATGGAAGCATTTGAACGGGAGGAAGTTCCATAGGCGTGAAGTGAGAAATAAAGACTGGGTACAATGAGTATTCAAGAAAGGATAAAAATGAACGGGACTCAAAAAGATAGATGATGGTAATTAATAATGCGTTTAGATTTTTGGAGATTGTAGCTATATGGAAGCATTTGAACGGGAGGAAGTTCCATAGGCGTGAAGTGAGAAAAAAAGACTGGGTACAACGAGTATTCAAGAAAGGATAAAAATGAACGGGACTCAAAAAGATAGATGATGGTAATTAATAATGCGTTTAGATTTTTGGAGATTGTAGCTATATGCAAGCATTTGAACGGGAGGAAGTTCCATAGGCGTGAAGTGAGAAAAAAAGACTGGGTACAATGAGTATTCAAGAAAGGATAAAAATGAATGGGATTCAAGATGATAGAAGATGGCAATTGACGTTGCGTTTAGATTTTTGGAGATTGTAGCTATAAGGGAAGCATGTGAACGGGAGGATGTTCCATAGGCGTGAAGTGAGAAAAAAGACTGGGTACAATGAGTATTCAAGAAAGGATAAAAATGAACGGGACTCAAAAAGATAGAGGATGGTAATTAATAATGCGTTTAGATTTTTGGAGATTGTAGCTATATGGAAGCATTTGAACGGGAGGAAGTTCCATAGGCGTGAAGTGAGAAAAAAAGACTGGGTACAATGAGTATTCAAGAAAGGATAAAAATGAATGGGATTCAAGATGATAGAAGATGGCAATTGACGTTGCGTTTAGATTTTTGGAGATTGTAGCTATAAGGGAAGCATGTGAACGGGAGGATGTTCCATAGGCGGGAAGTGAGAAAAAAAGACTGGGTACAATGAGTATTCAAGAAAGGATAAAAATGAACGGGACTCAAAAAGATAGATGATGGTAATTAATAATGCGTTTAGATTTTTGGAGATTGTAGCTATATGGAAGCATTTGAACGGGAGGAAGTTCCATAGGCGTGAAGTGAGAAAAAAGACTGGGTACAATGAGTATTCAAGAAAGGATAAAAATGAACGGGTCTCAAAAAGATAGATGATGGTAATTAATAATGCGTTTAGATTTTTGGAGATTGTTGCTATATGGAAGCATTTGAACGGGAGGAAGTTCCATAGGCGTGAAGTGAGAAAAAAAGACTGGGTACAATGAGTATTCAAGAAAGGATAAAAATGAACGGGACTCAAAAAGATAGATGATGGTAATTAATAATGCGTTTAGATTTTTGGAGATTGTAGCTACATGGAAGCATTTGAACGGGAGGAAGTTCCATAGGCGTGAAGTGAGAAAAAAGACTGGGTACAATGAGTATTCAAGAAAGGATAAAAATGAATGGGATACAAGATGATAGAAGATGGCAATTGACGTTGCGTTTAGATTTTTGGAGATTGTAGCTATAAGGGAAGCATGTGAACGGGAGGATGTTCCATAGGCGGGAAGTGAGAAAAAAGACTGGGTACAATGAGTATTCAAGAAAGGATAAAAATGAACGGGACTCAAAAAGATAGATGATGGTAATTAATAATGCGTTTAGATTTTTGGAGATTGTAGCTATATGGAAGCATTTGAACGGGAGGAAGTTCCATAGGCGTGAAGTGAGAAAAAAAGACTGGGTACAATGAGTATTCAAGAAAGGATAAAAATGAACGGGACTCAAAAAGATAGATGATGGTAATTAATAATGCGTTTAGATTTTTGGAGATTGTAGCTATATGGAAGCATTTGAACGGGAGGAAGTTCCATAGGCGTGAAGTGAGAAAAAAAGACTGGGTACAATGAGTATTCAAGAAAGGATAAAAATGAACGGGACTCAAAAAGATAGATGATGGTAATTAATAATGCGTTTAGATTTTTGGAGATTGTAGCTATATGGAAGCATTTGAACGGGAGGAAGTTCCATAGGCGTGAAGTGAGAAAAAAAGACTGGGTATAATGAGTATTCAAGAAAGGATAAAAATGAACGGGACTCAAAAAGATAGATGATGGTAATTAATAATGCGTTTAGATTTTTGGAGATTGTAGCTATATGGAAGCATTTGAAGGGGAGGAAGTTCCATAGGCGTGAAGTGAGAAAAAAAGACTGGGTACAATGAGTATTCAAGAAAGGATAAAAATGAACGGGACTCAAAAAGATAGATGATGGTAATTAATAATGCGTTTAGATTTTTGGAGATTTTTAGCTATATGGAAGCATTTGAACGGGAGGAAGTTCCATAGGCGTGAAGTGAGAAAAAAAAACTGGGTACAATGAGTATTCAAGAAAGGATAAAAATGAACGGGACTCAAAAAGATAGATGATGGTAATTAATAATGCGTTTAGATTTTTGGAGATTGTAGCTATAAGGGAAGCATGTGAACGGGAGGATGTTCCATAGGCGGAAAGTGAGAAAAAAAGACTGGGTACAATGAGTATTCAAGAAAGGATAAAAATGAACGGGACTCAAAAAGATAGATGATGGTAATTAATAATGCGTTTAGATTTTTGGAGATTGTAGCTATATGGAAGCATTTGAACGGGGGGAAGTTCCATAGGCGTGAAGTGAGAAAAAAAGACTGGGTACAATGAGTATTCAAGAAAGGATAAAAATGAACGGGACTCAAAAAGATAGATGATGGTAATTAATAATGCGTTTAGATTTTTGGAGATTGTAGCTATATGGAAGCATTTGAACGGGAGGAAGTTCCATAGGCGTGAAGTGAGAAAAAAAGACTGGGTACAATGAGTATTCAAGAAAGGATAAAAATGAACGGGACTCAAAAAGATAGATGATGGTAATTAATAATGCGTTTAGATTTTTGGAGATTGTAGCTATAAGGGAAGCATGTGAACGGGAGGATGTTCCATAGGCGGGAAGTGAGAAAAAAAGACTGGGTACAATGAGTATTCAAGAAAGGATAAAAATGAACGGGACTCAAAAAGATAGATGATGGTAATTAATAATGCGTTTAGATTTTTGGAGATTGTAGCTATATGGAAGCATTTGAACGGGAGGATGTTCCATAGGCGGGAAGTGAGAAAAAAGACTGGGTAGAATGAGTATTCAAGAAAGGATAAAAATGAACGGGACTCAAAAAGATAGATGATGGTAATTAATAATGCGTTTAGATTTTTGGAGATTGTAGCTATAAGGGAAGCATTTGAACGGGAGGAAGTTCCATAGGCGTGAAGTGAGAAAAAAAGACTGGGTACAATGAGTATTCAAGAAAGGATAAAAATGAACGGGACTCAAAAAGATAGATGATGGTAATTAATAATGCGTTTAGATTTTTGGAGATTGTAGCTATATGGAAGCATTTGAACGGGAGGAAGTTCCATAGGCCTGAAGTGAGAAAAAAAGACTGGGTACAATGAGTATTCAAGAAAGGATAAAAATGAACGGGACTCAAAAAGATAGATGATGGTAATTAATAATGCGTTTAGATTTTTGGAGATTGTAGCTATATGGAAGCATTTGAACGGGAGGAAGTTCCATAGGCGTGAAGTGAGAAAAAAAGACTGGGTACAATGAGTATTCAAGAAAGGATAAAAATGAACGGGACTCAAAAAGATAGATGATGGTAATTAATAATGCGTTTAGGTTTTTGGAGATTGTAGCTATATCGAAGCATTTGAACGGGAGGAAGTTCCATAGGCGTGAAGTGAGAAAAAAGACTGGGTACAATGAGTATTCAAGAAAGGATAAAAATGAACGGGACTCAAAAAGATAGATGATGGTAATTAATAATGCGTTTAGATTTTTGGAGATTGTAGCTATATGGAAGCATTTGAACGGGAGGAAGTTCCATAGGCGTGAAGTGAGAAAAAAAGACTGGGTACAATGAGTATTCAAGAAAGGATAAAAATGAACGGGACTCAAAAAGATAGATGATGGTAATTAATAATGCGTTTAGATTTTTGGAGATTGTAGCTATATGGAAGCATTTGAACGGGAGGAAGTTCCATAGGCGTGAAGTGAGCAAAAAAGACTGGGTACAATGAGTATTCAAGAAAGGATAAAAATGAACGGGACTCAAAAAAATAGATGATGGTAAATAATAATGCGTTTAGATTTTTGGAGATTGTAGCTATAAGGGAAGCATGTGAACGGGAGGATGTTCCATAGGCGGGAAGTGAGAAAAAAAGACTGGGTACAACGAGTATTCAAGAAAGGATAAAAATGAACGGGACTCAAAAAGATAGATGATGGTAATTAATAATGCGTTTAGATTTTTGGAGATTGTAGCTATATGCAAGCATTTGAACGGGAGGAAGTTCCATAGGCGTGAAGTGAGAAAAAAAGACTGGGTACAATGAGTATTCAAGAAAGGATAAAAATGAATGGGATTCAAGATGATAGAAGATGGCAATTGACGTTGCTTTTGGATTTTTGGAGATTGTAGCTATAAGGGAAGCATGTGAACGGGAGGATGTTCCATAGGCGGGAAGTGAGAAAAAATGACTGGGTACAATGAGTATTCAAGAAAGGATAAAAATGAACGGGACTCAAAAAGATAGATGATGGTAATTAATAATGCGTTTATTTTTTTGGAGATTGTAGCTATATGGAAGCATTTGAACGGGAGGAAGTTCCATAGGCGTGAAGTGAGAAAAAAAGACTGGGTACAATGAGTATTCAAGAAAGGATAAAAATAAACGGGACTCAAAAAGATAGATGATGGTAATTAATAATGCGTTTAGATTTTTGGAGATTGTAGCTATAAGGGAAGCACGTGAACGGGAGGATGTTCCATAGGCGAGAAGTGAGAAAAAAAGACTGGTTACAATGAGTATTCAAGAAAGGATAAAAATGAATGGGATTCAAGATGATAGAAGATGGCAATTGACGTTGCGTTTAGATTTTTGGAGATTGTAGCTATAAGGGAAGCATGTGAACGGGAGGATGTTCCATAGGCGGGAAGTGAGAAAAAAGACTGGGTACAATGAGTATTCAAGAAAGGATAAAAATGAACGGGACTCAAAAAGATAGATGATGGTAATTAATAATGCGTTTAGATTTTTGGAGATTGTAGCTATATGGAAGCATTTGAACGGGAGGAAGTTCCATAGGCGTGAAGTGAGAAAAAAAGACTGGGTACAATGAGTATTCAAGAAAGGATAAAAATGAACGGGACTCAAAAAGATAGATGATGGTAATTAATAATGCGCTTAGACTTTTGGAGATTGTAGCTATATGGAAGCATTTGAACGGGAGGAAGTTCCATAGGCGTGAAGTGAGAAAAAAGACTGGGTACAATGAGTATTCAAGAAAGGATAAAAATGAACGGGACTCAAAAAGATAGATGATGGTAATTAATAATGCGTTTAGATTTTTGGAGATTGTAGCTATATGGAAGCATTTGAACGGGAGGAAGTTCCATAGGCGTGAAGTGAGAAAAAAAGACTGGGTTCAATGAGTATTCAAGAAAGGATAAAAATGAACGGGACTCAAAAAGATAGATGATGGTAATTAATAATGCGTTTAGATTTTTGGAGATTGTAGCTATATGGAAGCATTTGAACGGGAGGAACTTCCATAGGCGTGAAGTGAGAAAAAAAGACTGGGTACAATGAGTATTCAAGAAAGGATAAAAATGAACGGGACTCAAAAAGATAGATGATGGTAATTAATAATGCGTTTAGATTTTTGGAGATTGTAGCTATAAGGGAAGCATGTGAACGGGAGGATGTTCCATAGGCCTGAAGTGAGAAAAAAAGACTGGGTACAATGAGTATTCAAGAAAGGATAAAAATGAACGGGACTCAAAAAGATAGATGATGGTAATTAATAATGCGTTTAGATTTTTGGAGATTGTAGCTATATGGAAGCATTTGAACGGGAGGATGTTCCATAGGCGGGAAGTGAGAAAAAAAGACTGGGTACAATGAGTATTCAAGAAAGGATAAAAATGAACGGGACTCAAAAAGATAGATGATGGTAATTAATAATGCGTTTAGATTTTTGGAGATTGTAGCTATATGGAAGCATTTGAACGGGAGGAAGTTCCATAGGCGTGAAGTGAGAAAAAAAGACTGGGTACAATGAGTATTCAAGAAAGGATAAAAATGAACGGGACTCAAAAAGATAGATGATGGTAATTAATAATGCGTTTAGGTTTTTGGAGATTGTAGCTATAAGGGAAGCACGTGAACGGGAGGATGTTCCATAGGCGAGAAGTGAGAAAAAAGACTGGTTACAATGAGTATTCAAGAAAGGATAAAAATGAATGGGATTCAAGATGATAGAAGATGGCAATTGACGTTGCGTTTAGATTTTTGGAGATTGTAGCTATAAGGGAAGCATGTGAACGGGAGGATGTTCCATAGGCGGGAAGTGAGAAAAAAAGACTGGGTACAATGAGTATTCAAGAAAGGATAAAAATGAACGGGACTCAAAAAGATAGATGATGGTAATTAATAATGCGTTTAGATTTTTGGAGATTGTAGCTATATGGAAGCATTTGAACGGGAGGAAGTTCCATAGGCGTGAAGTGAGAAAAAAAGACTGGGTACAATGAGTATTCAAGAAAGGATAAAAATGAACGGGACTCAAAAAGATAGACGATGGTAATTAATAATGCGTTTAGATTTTTGGAGATTGTAGCTATAAGGGAAGCATGTGAACGGGAGGATGTTCCATAGGCGGGAAGTGAGAAAAAAAGACTGGGTACAATGAGTATTCAAGAAAGGATAAAAATGAACGGGACTCAAAAAGATAGATGATGGTAATTAATAATGCGTTTAGATTTTTGGAGATTGTAGCTATATGGAAGCATTTGAACGGGAGGAAGTTCCATAGGCCTGAAGTGAGAAAAAAAGACTGGGTACAATGAGTATTCAAGAAAGGATAAAAATGAACGGGACTCAAAAAGATAGATGATGGTAATTAATAATGCGTTTAGATTTTTGGAGATTGTAGCTATATGGAAGCATTTGAACGGGAGGAAGTTCCATAGGCGTGAAGTGAGAAAAAAAGACTGGGTAGAATGAGTATTCAAGAAAGGATAAAAATGAATGGGATTCAAGATGATAGAAGATGGCAATTGACGTTGCGTTTAGATTTTTGGAGATTGTAGCTATAAGGGAAGCATGTGAACGGGAGGATGTTCCATAGGCGGGAAGTGAGAAAAAAAGACTGGGTACAATGAGTATTCAAGAAAGGATAAAAATGAACGGGACTCAAAAAGATAGATGATGGTAATTAATAATGCGTTTAGATTTTTGGAGATTGTAGCTATATGGAAGCATTTGAACGGGAGGAAGTTCCATAGGCGTGAAGTGAGAAAAAAAGACTGGGTACAATGAGTATTCAAGAAAGGATAAAAATAAACGGGACTCAAAAAGATAGATGATGGTAATTAATAATGCGTTTAGATTTTTGGAGATTGTAGCTATAAGGGAAGCATGTGAACGGGAGGATGTTCCATAGGCGAGAAGTGAGAAAAAAAGACTGGTTACAATGAGTATTCAAGAAAGGATAAAAATGAATGGGATTCAAGATGATAGAAGATGGCAATTGACGTTGCGTTTAGATTTTTGGAGATTGTAGCTATAAGGGAAGCATGTGAACGGGAGGATGTTCCATAGGCGGGAAGTGAGAAAAAAAGACTGGGTACAATGAGTATTCAAGAAAGGATAAAAATGAACGGGACTCAAAAAGATAGATGATGGTAATTAATAATGCGTTTAGATTTTTGGAGATTGTAGCTATATGGAAGCATTTGAACGGGAGGAAGTTCCATAGGCCTGAAGTGAGAAAAAAAGACTGGGTACAATGAGTATTCAAGAAAGGATAAAAATGAACGGGACTCAAAAAGATAGATGATGGTAATTAATAATGCGCTTAGACTTTTGGAGATTGTAGCTATATGGAAGCATTTGAACGGGAGGAAGTTCCATAGGCGTGAAGTGAGAAAAAAAGACTGGGTTCAATGAGTATTCAAGAAAGGATAAAAATGAACGGGACTCAAAAAGATAGATGATGGTAATTAATAATGCGTTTAGATTTTTGGAGATTGTAGCTATATGGAAGCATTTGAACGGGAGGAACTTCCATAGGCGTGAAGTGAGAAAAAAAGACTGGGTACAATGAGTATTCAAGAAAGGATAAAAATGAACGGGACTCAAAAAGATAGATGATGGTAATTAATAATGCGTTTAGATTTTTGGAGATTGTAGCTATAAGGGAAGCATGTGAACGGGAGGATGTTCCATAGGCGGGAAGTGAGAAAAAAAGACTGGGTACAATGAGTATTCAAGAAAGGATAAAAATGAACGGGACTCAAAAAGATAGATGATGGTAATTAATAATGCGTTTAGATTTTTGGAGATTGTAGCTATATGGAAGCATTTGAACGGGAGGATGTTCCATAGGCGGGAAGTGAGAAAAAAGACTGGGTAGAATGAGTATTCAAGAAAGGATAAAAATGAACGGGACTCAAAAAGATAGATGATGGTAATTAATAATGCGTTTAGATTTTTGGAGATTGTAGCTATATGGAAGCATTTGAACGGGAGGAAGTTCCATAGGCGTGAAGTGAGAAAAAAGACTGGGTACAATGAGTATTCAAGAAAGGATAAAAATGAACGGGACTCAAAAAGATAGATGATGGTAATTAATAATGCGTTTAGGTTTTTGGAGATTGTAGCTATAAGGGAAGCACGTGAACGGGAGGATGTTCCATAGGCGAGAAGTGAGAAAAAAAGACTGGTTACAATGAGTATTCAAGAAAGGATAAAAATGAATGGGATTCAAGATGATAGAAGATGGCAATTGACGTTGCGTTTAGATTTTTGGAGATTGTAGCTATTAGGGAAGCATGTGAACGGGAGGATGTTCCATAGGCGGGAAGTGAGAAAAAAAGACTGGGTACAATGAGTATTCAAGAAAGGATAAAAATGAACGGGACTCAAAAAGATAGATGATGGTAATTAATAATGCGTTTAGATTTTTGGAGATTGTAGCTATATGGAAGCATTTGAACGGGAGGAAGTTCCATAGGCGTGAAGTGAGAAAAAAAGACTGGGTACAATGAGTATTCAAGAAAGGATAAAAATGAATGGGATTCAAGATGATAGAAGATGGCAATTGACGTTGCGTTTAGATTTTTGGAGATTGTAGCTATAAGGGAAGCATGTGAACGGGAGGATGTTCCATAGGCGGGAAGTGAGAAAAAAAGACTGGGTACAATGAGTATTCAAGAAAGGATAAAAATGAACGGGACTCAAAAAGATAGATGATGGTAATTAATAATGCGTTTATTTTTTTGGAGATTGTAGCTATATGGAAGCATTTGAACGGGAGGAAGTTCCATAGGCGTGAAGTGAGAAAAAAAGACTGGGTACAATGAGTATTCAAGAAAGGATAAAAATGAACGGGACTCAAAAAGATAGATGATGGTAATTAATAATGCGCTTAGACTTTTGGAGATTGTAGCTATATGGAAGCATTTGAACGGGAGGAAGTTCCATAGGCGTGAAGTGAGAAAAAAGACTGGGTACAATGAGTATTCAAGAAAGGATAAAAATGAACGGGACTCAAAAAGATAGATGATGGTAATTAATAATGCGTTTAGATTTTTGGAGATTGTAGCTATATGGAAGCATTTGAACGGGAGGAAGTTCCATAGGCGTGAAGTGAGAAAAAAAGACTGGGTTCAATGAGTATTCAAGAAAGGATAAAAATGAACGGGACTCAAAAAGATAGATGATGGTAATTAATAATGCGTTTAGATTTTTGGAGATTGTAGCTATATGGAAGCATTTGAACGGGAGGAACTTCCATAGGCGTGAAGTGAGAAAAAAAGACTGGGTACAAAGAGTATTCAAGAAAGGATAAAAATGAACGGGACTCAAAAAGATAGATGATGGTTATTCATAATGCGTTTAGATTTTTGGAGATTGTAGCTATAAGGGAAGCATGTGAACGGGAGGATGTTCCATAGGCGGGAAGTGAGAAAAAAAGACTGGGTACAATGAGTATTCAAGAAAGGATAAAAATGAACGGGACTCAAAAAGATAGATGATGGTAATTAAAAATGCGTTTAGATTTTTGGAGATTGTAGCTATATGGAAGCATTTGAACGGGAGGATGTTCCATAGGCGGGAAGTGAGAAAAAAAGACTGGGTAGAATGAGTATTCAAGAAAGGATAAAAATGAACGGGACTCAAAAAGATAGATGATGGTAATTAATAATGCGTTTAGATTTTTGGAGATTGTAGCTATATGGAAGCATTTGAACGGGAGGAAGTTCCATAGGCGTGAAGTGAGAAAAAAAGACTGGGTACAATGAGTATTCAAGAAAGGATAAAAATGAACGGGATTCAAGATGATAGAAGATGGCAATTGACGTTGCGTTTAGATTTTTGGAGATTGTAGCTATAAGGGAAGCATGTGAACGGGAGGATGTTCCATAGGCGGGAAGTGAGAAAAAAAGACTGGGTACAATGAGTATTCAAAAAGGATAAAAATGAACGGGACTCAAAAAGATAGATGATGGTAATTAATAATGCGTTTAGATTTTTGGAGATTGTAGCTATATGGAAGCATTTGAACGGGAGGAAGTTCCATAGGCGTGAAGTGAGAAAAAAAGACTGGGTACAATGAGTATTCAAGAAAGGATAAAAATGAATGGGATTCAAGATGATAGAAGATGGCAATTGACGTTGCGTTTAGATTTTTGGAGATTGTAGCTATAAGGGAAGCATGTGAACGGGAGGATGTTCCATAGGCGGGAAGTGAGAAAAAAAGACTGGGTACAATGAGTATTCAAGAAAGGATAAAAATGAACGGGACTCAAAAAGATAGATGATGGTAATTAATAATGCGTTTATTTTTTTGGAGATTGTAGCTATATGGAAGCATTTGAACGGGAGGAAGTTCCATAGGCGTGAAGTGAGAAAAAAGACTGGGTACAATGAGTATTCAAGAAAGGATAAAAATAAACGGGACTCAAAAAGATAGATGATGGTAATTAATAATGCGTTTACATTTTTGGAGATTGTAGCTATAAGGGAAGCACGTGAACGGGAGGATGTTCCATAGGCGAGAAGTGAGAAAAAAAGACTGGTTACAATGAGCATTCAAGAAAGGATAAAAATGAATGGGATTCAAGATGATAGAAGATGGCAATTGACGTTGCGTTTAGATTTTTGGAGATTGTAGCTATAAGGGAAGCATGTGAACGGGAGGATGTTCCATAGGCGGGAAGTGAGAAAAAAAGACTGGGTACAATGAGTATTCAAGAAAGGATAAAAATGAACGGGACTCAAAAAGATAGATGATGGTAATTAATAATGCGTTTAGATTTTTGGAGATTGTAGCTATATGGAAGCATTTGAACGGGAGGAAGTTCCATAGGCGTGAAGTGAGAAAAAAGACTGGGTACAATGAGTATTCAAGAAAGGATAAAAATGAACGGGACTCAAAAAGATAGATGATGGTAATTAATAATGCGCTTAGACTTTTGGAGATTGTAGCTATATGGAAGCATTTGAACGGGAGGAAGTTCCATAGGCGTGAAGTGAGAAAAAAGACTGGGTACAATGAGTATTCAAGAAAGGATAAAAATGAACGGGACTCAAAAAGATAGATGATGGTAATTAATAATGCGTTTAGATTTTTGGAGATTGTAGCTATAAGGGAAGCATGTGAACGGGAGGATGTTCCATAGGCGGGAAGTTTGAAAAAAAGACTGGGTACAATGAGTATTCAAGAAAGGATAAAAATGAACGGGACTCAAAAAGATAGATGATGGTAATTAATAATGCGTTTAGATTTTTTGAGATTGTAGCTATATGGAAGCATTTGAACGGGAGGATGTTCCATAAGCGGGAAGTGAGAAAAAAAGACTGGGTACAATGAGTATTCAAGAAAGGATAAAAATGAACGGGACTCAAAAAGATAGATGATGGTAATTAATAATGCGTTTAGATTTTTGGAGATTGTAGCTATATGGAAGCATTTGAACGGGAGGAAGTTCCATAGGCGTGAAGTGAGAAAAAAAGACTGGGTACAATGAGTATTCAAGAAAGGATAAAAATGAACGGGACTCAAAAAGATAGATGATGGTAATTAATAATGCGTTTAGGTTTTTGGAGATTTTAGCTATAAGGGAAGCACGTGAACGGGAGGATGTTCCATAGGCGAGAAGTGAGAAAAAAAGACTGGTTACAATGAGTATTCAAGAAAGGATAAAAATGAATGGGATTCAAGATGATAGAAGATGGCAATTGACGTTGCGTTTAGATTTTTGGAGATTGTAGCTATAAGGGAAGCATGTGAACGGGAGGATGTTCCATAGGCGGGAAGTGAGAAAAAAAGACTGGGTACAATGAGTATTCAAGAAAGGATAAAAATGAACGGGACTCAAAAAGATAGATGATGGTAATTAATAATGCGTTTAGATTTTTGGAGATTGTAGCTATATGGAAGCATTTGAACGGGAGGAAGTTCCATAGGCGTGAAGTGAGAAAAAAAGACTGGGTACAATGAGTATTCAAGAAAGGATAAAAATGAACGGGACTCAAAAAGATAGATGATGGTAATTAATAATGCGCTTAGACTTTTGGAGATTGTAGCTATATGGAAGCATTTGAACGGGAGGAAGTTCCATAGGCGTGAAGTGAGAAAAAAAGACTGGGTACAATGAGTATTCAAGAAAGGATAAAAATGAACGGGACTCAAAAAGATAGATGATGGTAATTAATAATGCGTTTAGATTTTTGGAGATTGTAGCTATAAGGGAAGCATGTGAACGGGAGGATGTTCCATAGGCGGGAAGTGAGAAAAAAAGACTGGGTACAATGAGTATTCAAGAAAGGATAAAAATGAACGGGACTCAAAAAGATAGATGATGGTAATTAATAATGCGTTTAGATTTTTGGAGATTGTAGCTATATGGAAGCATTTGAACGGGAGGAAGTTCCATAGGCCTGAAGTGAGAAAAAAAGACTGGGTACAATGAGTATTCAAGAAAGGATAAAAATGAACGGGACTCAAAAAGATAGATGATGGTAATTAATAATGCGTTTAGATTTTTGGAGATTGTAGCTATATGGAAGCATTTGAACGGGAGGAAGTTCCATAGGCGTGAAGTGAGAAAAAAAGACTGGGTAGAATGAGTATTCAAGAAAGGATAAAAATGAATGGGATTCAAGATGATAGAAGATGGCAATTGACGTTGCGTTTAGATTTTTGGAGATTGTAGCTATAAGGGAAGCATGTGAACGGGAGGATGTTCCATAGGCGGGAAGTGAGAAAAAAAGACTGGGTACAATGAGTATTCAAGAAAGGATAAAAATGAACGGGACTCAAAAAGATAGATGATGGTAATTAATAATGCGTTTAGATTTTTGGAGATTGTAGCTATATGGAAGCATTTGAACGGGAGGAAGTTCCATAGGCGTGAAGTGAGAAAAAAAGACTGGGTACAATGAGTATTCAAGAAAGGATAAAAATAAACGGGACTCAAAAAGATAGATGATGGTAATTAATAATGCGTTTAGATTTTTGGAGATTGTAGCTATAAGGGAAGCACGTGAACGGGAGGATGTTCCATAGGCGAGAAGTGAGAAAAAAAGACTGGTTACAATGAGTATTCAAGAAAGGATAAAAATGAATAGGATTCAAGATGATAGAAGATGGCAATTGACGTTGCGTTTAAAATTTTGGAGATTGTAGCTATAAGGGAAGCATGCGAACGGGAGGAAGTTCCATAGGCGGGAAGTGAGAGAAAAGACTTGGTACAGTGGGTATTGAAGAAAGAATAAAAAATGAATGGAATACAAGAAGATAGAAGATGGCAATTGATATTGCGTTTAAATTTTTGCAAATTTTAGGGAACCACGTAAAATAAAGGGTTTTCTACAGGCGGGAAGCGTGTGGAAGGAAACTGTTAGGGTAAAAGTGATGTTTAAACGGTAAAAAGGTTAGACGTTTATGACAATTTAGAAGCACGTATAAATTCACGTGGACGGGACAGTTGCCTTAAAAAAATATTTGTAGAAAAAACAGGGAGAAGACGCATCACGTTGGTGTAAAAATGACTAAAGTCGAGATGCCAAGTCAGGACTGATTATATTGCAGATCTTTCTGCTGATTTTGTAAAGAACTTCGAAAAGAATAGCACGCGAGAGTGTGTGTGTGTATTCAGGCATATCTTCATGCAAACATGTTTCATTGAATTATATAGACATATTGTGTCTATTTTAACTGATCCTTTCGAGTTATCTAATCAGTTTGTCGGTGGGAAAATTCATCAAGGAAAGCGCCTTAGTTTTTGTTAACCCAAGCACTTTCGATCTTTTCCAAGAACATCTTCAAGAGAAATTTACAAAGACAAACTTATTGTAACTTCGGTAAAATCTGCATTCTGTTATGGTGGTCATTTTTAAAAACACGCGAGAAGGCGCTCTGTAATTATTTAAAAATTTTAAATCTATCCGTTCAAGCTACAGAATTGTGTGCAAAATAAGCATTTCAGTATAAAGGAGCTGACCATTGAAATTGGTTGGAATGTAAAATTGCATTAAATGCTATATGCAGTTTAATATATTATTGCCATACTCGTAAAAAAACCGTTCATTGTTGGTTGAGTGATTTTAATACAGAGGGAATTTTAAATTCTTGTTTATTATTCTCATGTTTAGCATCTTTGTGTCGTCAACAAACATTTTCCTGCATTGCGAAGGTGGACAGAAATGTGTTTTTAGATTTTTTCTGCAATAAAATGAATTTTGAATTTTAAAATAATTAGAAAACGCATTCGCGCATTTTTAAAAATCACCATCACGACGAAATGCACACATACTAACCGACTCATAAACACACTCATTCATACATGATTCTCTCATACGCACACATTCATATATGATTCTCTCAACTTATTTAAAAAAAAAAGAAAACGCTTAATATTAGTATACATTATTTCGCTACAATTTTGAACAAAAATGTATTTTGTTTTCTCACTCACTCACACTAATGTTTAGTCAGTCAGTTAAGTGCCATACATGATACACGCTTTGGGCGATCATGTCTCGAAAGAGAGATGACTGACTGGGTAGAAGATTATCCCGCAGTAGGTTGCCATTGCTTTTGCGGTATACTGGTTGCCAGCCAAGGCTATAGAACCGAATCTTTTCTGTTATTTAACCCATACTGGAGGGAAGAGACGGATTTATACCTTTCCCCAGGGTATTAATGTTACCCACATATAAACACACTTAATTCGTGTATAGTTTAAATACGCATGGCACATTATTTTCGCATACATACACTTTCATTCAAAATATCACGTATTTGACCAATGAAAATCAAACCTCAATCAACATACTGTCTCTGGATCTTAAAAAAGTTTAAAATCTTTATTTGAAAAGCACCTTTAAAAAATTTCTGAAGATTGTTAGATTAAAGACACTTTTTCCTACCTGTTCTTTACTTATTCTATTCATATATATATATATATATATATATATATATATATACATAATTTAGTAAAATTTTAGATATACTACAATTTCATGCGTAATACATATTTCGCCGCCAAATGATGACCTTGCGGCTCGTCAGACCCAAATGATACTACAGTTAATCTTCAAAATATCCCCCCAAAATGTTATTATACACAGACGCTCACATATCCATATTCAGAATATACATTTGTAACGGTAATTTACAAAAAATTCCTCGCTCTTTCATCTTGTATCATTTGGGTCTGATGAGCCGCAAGGTCATCATTGGGCGGCGAAATATGTATTACCCATGAAATTGTAGTATATCTAAAGATTTTCTGTATTATATTATTCTGTTAAATTAAATAAATAAATTTAACATTGAGTTCTTTTGAGTTCGTCTCTATTGGAATTTACCTGGATAATATACCAAGTGTTCTACGTTATATATATATATATATATATATATATTCGTTCTTTTAGCTACACATCTGATATCTATTTTAACCATTCTTTTTCACATTATTATCACGGAAAATGATTTTTTTATATACACATTATCATCATTGGACATTCAGTTTTTTGTTTTGTGGACGACTTTGTTCAAAAATTTTTTTCCTCTTCTTCTGTGCAACCAAAACAAAACAAAACATTTTGCATTCTAACAACGTAGCAAGCAGAGATTAGGACTCAGGCCGGGGCCTGATCAGCCTTGGCTGGGTCAACCTGGGGAGAACGTATGATGTTTATAAAGAACCGAAACCCTCAATGAACCTGGGTAACATCACTGATGATGTGTCATCTCATCTAAATGATATATTTTTCAAACATATATATATATATATATATATATATATATATATATATATAGCCGTTTCACTAATGTGATTGTTTTGTGTAGAGAAATTATCCGAACCCAAATTCATGTTGTGCAGTCCAAGCTTTCGACTCGCATTGGTTATCAGTTTTGTCGAGCCATGATCACACATCTTGAAGTAACAAGACACACACAAGAAAAAGAAGGGGGAGGAGGGGAGGAGAAGAAGAAGAAGAAGAAGAAGAAGAAGAAGAAATTTTCAAAGTACTGAACTCATTTCCTGCCGGGATATCATCTATGCTGATCTATTCCACTTTGAAAATTGAATACTCGTAAATTATTTTTCCTTGTGAAATGCTATTACTTAACACAAAATTACTTTTAGTTAGAAAGCAATAAAAAATTGACATTTATGTAATTTCGTACGCTGGTTCCAAATATACATTTGCAATATTTTATGTGGAAAATTCTTAGTTTATGGTGAGAATGGAAGTGATTTTCTTTTTTTTAACATCTTATTTCATACGTAACATATTATGGGTTCTTTTGCTGAAGAAGTGTTTTCGGAATCTATACACTTTATTTTTTGTCATAATTACCATTGCCATAGTTTATACATATTTGTAACAATGTTCACTCAATACAAGGACCAAGGGCCACTCAAGGTAGAGTGTGGAGTTGTTATTAGCGTAAGAAAGAGTAAGAAGTAAAGTTCTTGGGGCTATGCAGTAAATATAACAGCCAATTTTAAATTGAAAAGGTCAAGATTTAATTATGCTTATGTATTAAATATATTCTCTCTTATATTTCTTAATCATTTCATCCTAAGCAAGGCAGTTTTACTCCCATTGTTGTGCAAGGGGTTACATATGGGAAAGTGATGAGAAAGAGGGGTAGGTTATAGGGGTGACAGAAGGAGGGTAATAGAAAGAGGAGAATACCGGTTTAATGGGGGTGGAGTGGATGGAGAAAAGAGCCTGAGAGGAAGGATGCGAGTTAGTGAGATAGGAGAATACTATTGACCTTACATTTAAATTCTTGGAGATTGCAGCTGTCGGGGAAGCAAGTGTACACAGACGAAAAGTGAGAGAAAAAATTTGTTAGAGTAGAAATTGTGGTTACATTTTATTAGTTTCACTGTAAAAACAGTGGGACCTAGTTGCTAATCTAGTAGCTTGTGAAAATTCATACAGAGAGAGCACCAGTGAGCTAAGTTCCCTGGAGCAGAAGCCGTGAAAGTATTTGTCGAAGAAGCACAAGAAAGCCACATCACGCCGATAAGAGAGCGACTGCAGCTGAGCTGCCAATCGGTATCGATCACATTACAGGTTCTCCGTTGGATTTTGTCAAGAACCCCGAGGGAATAGCAGGGGCACCCGACCAGATGTGGCAGCAGTATTCAATACACAAGCGGATATATGTACAAGATGGATCCAGACGGGAAAAACTTCCTGGGCCTGTACAGTGAAACGACCTTCTTAGCAACGTTTTTAGCTATGGATTCGATATAGTCATTCCACTTGAGGTCTTCTGAGAGTGTTAGGCCAAGGAGGCGTAGTACTTTGCTCTCAGGGAGGCTATTCTGATCCATGCTAATGCGGGGCTAGGAGCGATTGTCTACGATGGTTAAAAGATAGCAGTTTCGTTTGACATCTCAGCTTCAGTTACTTTCCAACTGCCATAATGTAGATTACTTCAGGCTTTTCTATAAATACTTTGATGATAATTGTTCTGATGAACTTTCGTCTATAGTGACTCTACTTTCTGAATTTAGGCGCAATGCAAGATTGGTCACAAAGTTCTATCATTTTACAGTTGAAATGACTAGAAATAAACGCAAGTTCTATACTAAATTTTTCTATCGAACATTTAGCTTGTGGAACTCCATTCCGACTTCTTGGTTTCTTGTCCGTTTATTATGGCATTTCGACATGTGGTATAATTTTATGATATTTGGACGTTATCTATCAAATTATTATCCTGCAGCAAGGTCTCTGATTGGGATATTTTGAAGAACGTGCAACCATGTCTTAATTGGTTTTGTTCCTAGGTTCACCCTGATTCGGGGTAGCAGCATCTGTTAGGGTCACAGTTATAGGTAAATAGTTAACCCCTAAACTGGGATCAAAACAGTATGAAAATATAAAAAGATTTTTTATAGTAGAAATTCTAGCAATAATTTTTTAAGAAAAACAAAAAAGCAAATGCCCACAGAAATGCATTTATGAAGGAAAAAAATTATTACCACTAATACATCTGATTCTCGGAAAAAAAACCCTCAATGAAAACTGATTTGCAACTGATTTCTTATAAAGAATACATATTCTATTTATACGACTCTGTTGTAATTTTTTGTTATCATTAGGTCTTATACTGGAAAATAAACCTAACCAAATCAGACATGTGATGTTACTGTACTATTCAGTCAGTTAAGTGCCGTACGTGATACACGCTTGGGCGATCATGTCTCGAAAGAGACATGACTGACTGGGCAGAAGATTATCCCGCAGTAGGTTGCCATTGATTTCTGCGGTAGACTGGTTGCCGACCAAGGCTATAGAACCCAATCTGTCCTGTTATTTAACCCATAACTGGAGGGAATAGACGGATTAATACCTTTCCAAAGGGTATTTGCGCGGAAGTGAATGCAATGAATCCAGCTGGAATTCGAACTCGGCTACCCGATTTCTCGTTCCGTGCCGATATCCACTGAGTCACAAAATATTTTTATAAATATATATTAAATTTTTATCTGATATGACAGTAGTATATTTCCTCAAGTGCTATCAATTTTTTTTATCTATAGTTATGAGATGTCAATTTATGATATTTAAGCGTATGATATCAACTCAATGACGATTAGAGGCCAAATATCAATTTATTATGCTCTTTAAACGTTAGATATGATATTTGTGATATACCCTATATATATCAGTTTAATATGATATTTAAATAGGAAAAGGCCAGTTTATTTATATATTTAGATGTCGGATATCAGGGTCTTTTTTTACAATAGTTATCAATTTCTAACTAAATTTTAATGTGAGATTTATTTAATAAAAACGTCATTTAATGATAATAATTAGACATAATCCACTGGGCCATGTGTCCTAGGCATGGGTTACTTCCAGTGGCTTGACACAAAGTGTTGCGAGTTCAATAACTGGCTACAGCAGGGGTGAACAAATAACTTAGTGAGTTGGGTTAAAGGGAGATAACTAAATGGCGTCCGGAAGTGGCATCTCAAACGGAACATGAACAATCTACCCATTTGATCAAGTTTGGTTTAAGATATCTAGCACCTGAAGAAGGCCGGCGGGTACAACGACCGAAACGTCGTAAACATGGCAATAAATATGAGGACAACTGTCCTAAGAATGTAACTAAAATTTTAGAAATTTGTTTAAAGATTTTTATCTTTCGTTATTTATCTTTGATTCGTAGTTGTACGTTCTTTAGCTGCATTTTCCCTCCTTTAACGTTATCTACAGCCTGTTTCGGAAGTTACGAGCCGCTTGCGTGTTTGAGAAGAGATTATATCATATTAAACTAGATTTTAGACATATTGTATCTAAATATATTGATAATCTGATATCTCATATCAAATTATTACAATAAAATGATATCTATATATGATAACTATAAGTATAGCCCGGCGTTGCTCGGGTGTAATGAAAGCTTTAAAACTAATCCATGGTCCTGGAGCTCAGACTCTTTGAACGTTGGCCTGAAAGACTAAAAAGCAATAGTTGTTGCCAGTTAAAGCGAAACCGTAGACTGAAAGAAAAATGAATGGATGTAAGTCAAATTTTGATTTCCTGGTATTGATATCAAATAAGTTTTTTTCGTCGTAAATTGAATTTTGAAGGCTAAATAAATCCTCTGAGTAAATGGTATCATGACAGAGAATAAGAACTACAATTATACCTACTTAGAGCCAAACCCGAAGCAAAAACTAAAATAAAAGGGCTGAAAAAATACAGATATACAGGCAGATAAACAGACACACACACAAACATCTTGCTTTATATATATATATTATCGATTTTTTGCGCTATTGTAAGAACTGTAACCATGACACTTCTAAATATCTTTTCTTATGTCTTTGTCTATGAGTGTATCAAATTTGATTAAAATCGGACCACTCCTTCTATAACCCGATTTTTTCGATTATCGGTTTTCGATATTTATCGGGGGTACCGCGACAAAAAACCTAGCTAAGAACACTCGCAGACGCTTATAGTACATCTTTTGTAAATTGTCTAGAAAATCGGTTCAGCCGTTTCGGGGTCAATAGGTAACGGACACACACAGAGACAAAGTTCCATTTAAAAATAAGTTTAGATAAACACATCTAAATATCATAATCTTCGACACATGTTCCTTTAATTCGTAACCTTTACTTCGAATGGTTCTTGAGTCTTGTACGGAGTGAACATCATTGTAAAAAAAATAAATAATCTGATTGTTATATATTATTGGGAATCAAGGATGACGACGACGAAGATAATATCAGGTCATCCCATAAGTTTTTTTTTTTAATCATATCACCCCGGGCAAGGCGGTAAGGCCACTGGTGTGCAGAGGGCTACGTAAGAGTGAAAAGATTGGAAAAGAGAAAGCCGGAAACCACATCCTAAACAGAGAACAAGGGATGAGCCTCTACACCTGTTCAATAGACGTGGGTGGAGTGTGAACCGGGCGATAGTTCAGTCTATCTACTCCAATTGAAAAAAAAAAATAAGGAAAAGTGAAAAGATTGGAAAAGAGAAAGCAGGAAACCATATCATAAACAGGGAACAAGGGATGAGCCTCTACACCTGTTCAATAGACGTGGGTGGTGTGTGAACCGGGTGATAGATAGATCTATCTACTCCAATTGAAAAAAAAAAGAAACCAAAGTGAGAAGATTGGAAAAGAGAAAAGCCGGAAACCACATCCTAATCAGGGAACAAGGGATGAGCCTCTTAACCTGTTCAATATATGTGGGTGGAGTGTGAACCGGGCGATAGTTCAGTCTATCTACTCCAATTGAAAAAAAATAAGGAAAAGTGAAAAGATTGGAAAAGAGAAAGTTCTGTCCGAATTTAACATCATTAAATTTTATTGAAATTTTACAGTATTTTACATTGTCAAATGAAATTAAAAGCCATTTTCCTGTATTTGGATACATTTAAACTAACTAAAATTTTTTTTACAGATTAATAGATATAAGAAATACTTTGATTAAAGGCCTTTTAACATGGAGGTGACCAAGGAGCATTTAAGTCAAGTAATGCTTTATGTGCATTGTGGTGTAGTGGATATCGGCTCGGAACGAGAAATCGGGAAGCCGAGTTCGAATTCCTGCTGAATTCATTGCATTCACTTACGCGCAACTACCCTTGGGAAAGGTATCTATCCGTCTATTCCTTCCAGTCATGGGTTAAATAACAGGACTGATTGGGTTCTATAGCCTTGGTCGGAAACCATTCTACCGCAGAAAGCAATGGCAACCTACTGCGGGATAATCTTCTGCCCAAATCAATCATGTCTCTTTCGAGACATGATCGCCCAAGCGTGTTTCACGTATGGCACTTAACTGACTGAATGCTTTATGAATACAAAAAAGGAAACTCTGCAACAGAAGTGGCTCTAAACTTTTACTCAACTAATGGAAATGGGTGCTTGAATGAAAGAACTTGCAGACTTTGGTTTGCAAAATTCAGAAGTGGATATTTCAATCTTGAAGATGGAAATCGAACAGGTCATCTAGTTGAGTTCGATGATAAGCTTCCTGAGGCAGAAACTGAAGAAAATCCTGCATTATCAGTTGAAGAGTTGACGCTTAGTTCAAACCATACAACTGTTCATCTTCGTCTTCAGCAACTTGAACAGGCTTCTAAACTTGGAAAATGGATACCTCAAATTCCGATTTGACATTTGCTCTTTGCTCCATTCTCGCGAATTCATTTCCCCCTTTTTGGATAGACTTGTAACTGGTGATGAAAAATGAATCTACTATCGTAATTTAAACGTCATAAACAGTGGCTTGGTAAAGGGGAAAAGGCCTAACCACAACCGAGAAAGGAACCTAATGAGAAAAAGTTTCTTCTTCCTATCTGGTAGGGTTGCAATTAAGTCATTCACTTTGAATTGTTACCACCTAATGCAACAATCAACGCTCAAGTCTACTGTCAGTAATTAGAGCGTCTGAACCAAGCTTTGAAGAAAAACACCCGCATTAGTGACTAGAAAAGCAGTGATTTTTCATCAGAACAATGCATGACCTCAAACTGCAAACATCACAGAAGATCGAAAAGTTTGGTTGGGAAAAAATTCCTCATTCACTTTACTCACTTATTCAGACTACTATTTGTTT
Organism: Ascarosepion bandense; assembly: GCA_037127315.1. Taxonomy (NCBI): domain Eukaryota; kingdom Metazoa; phylum Mollusca; class Cephalopoda; order Sepiida; family Sepiidae; genus Ascarosepion; species Ascarosepion bandense. The sequence continues at coordinate 1,394,081 of JBBBDQ010002054.1, forward strand.
CGTAGTTTTTTTAATTTTTTTTAATCATTTCACCCCAAGCAAGGCATTCCACTGCCACTATTGCGCTTGGGGCTACATAGGGGGAGTTAAATAGGAAGAGTGGTTAGATATAGGAAATGTCAGAAGGGGGGTGATAGATAGTTGGGTGGGTGGGAAGAGTGTTTGAAAGAATGGAAGTTAGTTTTGCTAGGAGGTGTCTATTGACCTTACATTTAAACTCCTTGAGATTGTAGCCGTCGGGGAAGCAGTCAGGTGGAAGAGAATTCCACAGTCGGGAAGTGCGAGAAAAGAAACTGTTGGAGTAGAAGTTGCGGTTGCATTTTATCGGTTTCACTGTAAAAGGGTGGGATCTAGTTGCTAATCTAGTATCTCGTGCAAATTCGAACCTAGGAGGCACCAGTGATCTAAGTTCATCAGAGCAGAAACCGTGAAAGTATTTATAGAAGAGATACAGGGAAGCCACGTCGCACCGGTGAGAGAGAGACTGCAGGCAGTCTGCTAAGTCGGTATCGATCACATTACAGACCCTCCACTGTACCTTTTCTAGAAACCCAAGGAGAATAGCAGGGGCACCCGACCAGATATGGCAACAGTATTCAATGCACGGGCGGATGGTAGATTTATAAATGTGCAGGATAGATTCAGACGAAAAACACCTCCAGGCCCTGCACAGAGAACCGACTTTCATAGCAGCGGATTTAGCAATGGGTTCGATATAGTCATTCCACTTGAGGTCCGCTGAAAGTGTGAGACCAAGGAGGCGTAGTGCTTTACTCTCTGGGAGGCAAGCCTGATCCATGCTAATAGGAGGTAGGTGCGATTGTCTATGATGATTAATTGACAGTAGCTTCGTTTTAGAAGCATTAAAATTTACTAGCCATTTCTTACCTCAGTCCACTACGGATTGGAGGTCCTTTCCAAGCTCGACTGGAAGGTTAGCTTTGTCGCCCGCACCAGATTTTTGGTCGAGACATTTGCAGGAAATAACTTTCACAAGCCAGGGGAAGATCGAAACTGACATTGCAGAGTTCTTCCCTTCAAAACTAAAAAGTTTTTTCTTTAATGGGATGAATCAGCTTAAAAATAGACGGAAGGAATTTATAGAAAATCAGGAAATGTACATTGATGATTAAATTTTTATTAAATACAACGTTTTTGGTCACTTGTTTTCTTGATCCAAAAATCAGAAAGAGCTTATGGGATGACCTGATACTTCAACTACTTAAACAGGGGAATGAATGTTATATACCCTAAAGACAGTGTTTTAAAATTCTGACAGTTCGGTGACTCCCACAATCTTCTTGTGTTTCTTCTCTCATAAGTAGAGATACGAGGGTCATTCAATAAATAAGGTGAATTTTTCGGTAAAAGGACTTCTGATACAGATAGAAACTTACTTTTTATTTTATTTTTTTCCTTTACTTCTTTTTCAAAGGGATTTAATTTTTTTTGCAGATTGGAAAGAAAACTTTGAGAGTTTTGGAGATTAACAAAGATGGCCGACCAAGAAGCATGCTCCAGGATTAAACAGAGGTCAGTTATCAAGGTTTTGCTTGTCGAAGAGTGTAAACCAGCAGAAATTCATAAGAGAATGTCATCTGTGTATGTTTCAGTCAAAAAATGTCTACAAGTGGGCTAAATTATTTATAGAAGTTTGAAAGTGTCGATAAAGTCAAAAGTGCAGTGAGCGATTGGTTGAGACATCAGTACAAAGGTTTTTACGCTTAGGGAATACGGAAGCTTGTGCACAGATGGGAAAAATGTGTGATACTGCTGGGAGACTACGTTGAAAAAGAAAAGTATGCTTCTATCTGTATTAGAAAAATTCGCCTTAGAATAATTCGCCTTATTTATTGAATGACCCTCGTACATAACTTCTTAATAATTCTGAGATTTATCGAACCGAATTCTGATTATCTTCTTCACATACGATAAATCAAAATATGCTGCAATTAAAATGACTTGAAAATGACTCTGTTTTTCTCCCAACTGATAAAATCGAAAGACATTAATATATGAAACAAAAATATTCCATATTTTCATTCTGATCTTTTTAACAAAGCAGTGACTTGGCCGTAGAGTGAGAGGTTTGGTCAGGTCGGATCTTATGGATTACACACGCATCGATGCTGCCAGCCAGCAAGCCAAAAATGACGGCTGTCATCTTCCTCCAACTGTAAAACTAAAACTCAACTAACTCTCCGTGTCAGCTGACGTCACTTAAATAATCGTCCCTACAGACACCTGTAGGTTCCGATGCACTTAGTACAATCTCGGGCATTGACGATTCTGACCTCGATAGTTAAAACAAAAGCTTAGCCCGCACCTGCATCACCCAATGCAAAATACACTTCTTGGCAAAATTCTATCATGTTAACTGGAAAATGACCCCAGCATTATTCCACACCGACCAAGGAATTACACAACATGATATATCATTTATATTATCATAATATGATATTTTATACCTAAGTCATTTGATAAGGTATCTAGACGTGAGATATCACTTATATGATGGTTATGCCCAATCAGTTTATTCTTCTACGTCCCCTCAGGACATAGACAATCATGGCACTCCACAACCTTCGGTCCTTTGTAGTTTTTAAGCTCTTAAGCTCGCTAGGTAAGTTATTTGTTGTTTCCCTCTCTTCTTCTCGCCTTCAAACTGTCACCAATTTTTCCAATCTCTTCTTCTTGATTATGTGCCCGAAAAATAATAACTGCCCTTTCTTGATGTTAAGCATAAGTGTCCTTTTTGGTTACATTTCCCCAAAAAACTTTCCCAAATACTCGATCCATTGCATCACCAGCATTATCCTGTAGAACGTAATTCCTGTGGCTTCATGTTTCTATTTAATCACTGAGGATATTTTCCAGCACTCACTGCCGTAGAGAAGGAAATATATTAGGTAACAGTCTAGTAAATGTTTCATTATTTCTAGCGAAGTTTTTGCTGTTTTTCAGTACTTTGCTTAGCCTTGAGAAGGCATCATCAGCTAACCCAATACGTCTACGGATTTCAGTGTCGCACATTCGGTCCTCTGTAAAAGCACTTCCGAGATAACTAAATTTATGTACTTGTTTGATTTTGGGATCTCCAAATGGCACTTTGGGTTCAGACCATTCTCTAACAATCATTCAGGCATTCTATCTTTTTACAGTTGTTCTTCAGTCCTTTCTCTTTTTAACTTTTGTAGGATTTGTTGTAGGTTTCTTTATGTGTCTACTATCAACACTGTGTCATCTGTATATCTTATGTTGTTAAGATATTTAAATTTCCTCACTTGTTTGGATTCAACCTTTTGCTATCAAGCAAGCATTGTGTTTTCTTACAGTTGATGTTTAGTCCTTTCTTCTTGCTTTCCTTCAACTACTTTCCCGAGAATTTGTTGAAAGTTTCTTTATGTGTCTGCTATCAATACTGTCATCTGTATATTTTATATTAAGTTATTTAAATTTCCTCACTTGTTTGGACTCATCCTTTAGCTAAAAACTATGCATTTTGTCTTCTTACAGTTGATATTTAGTCCCTTCTTCTTGCTTTTCTTTACTACTTTCTCGAGCCTTTGTTGTAGGTTCCTTTATGTATCTGCTATCAACACTGTGTCATTTGTATAGCTTATGTTGTTAAGATATTTAAATTTTCTCACTTGTTTGGATTCATCCTTTTGCTAACAAGCAAGCATTGTGTCTTCTTACAGTTGATGTTTAGTCCTTTCTTCTTGCTTTCCTTCATTACCTTCTGTAGGATTTGTTGAAGGTTTCTTTATATATCTGCACTTAATACTGTGTTGGCTTTTTTATATCTTACGTTGTTAAAATATTTAAATTTCCTCACTTGTTTGAACTCATCCTTTTGCTAATAACCCTAGATTGTGTTTTCTTACAGTTGATACTTAGTCCTTTCTTCTTGCTTTCCTTCACTACCTTCTTTAGTATGTGTTGTAGGTTCTTTTATGTATCTGCTATCAACACTGTGTCATCTGTATAACTTATGTTAAGACATTTAAATATCCTCACTTGTTTGATCACATTCTTTTACTAACAACCATGCATTGTATCTTCTTACATTTGATGTTTAGTCCTTTCTTCTTGCTTTCCTTCACTAACGTCTGTAGGATTTGTTGTAGTTTTATGTATCTGCTATTAACTCGGTGTAATCTGCATATATTATAATTTTAAGTTTGTGGCCAGCAACATTTCTTATTATTATTCTATGTGCCGTGTTCATTCAGGACCTAAGCGATCACGACCCTCCACATCATTCTTTTTTTGTAGCTGTTAATATGTTTGATCTTTCATTTTTTTTAACCCTATTCTGACATTCATTTTTTCAAGCTCATTATGTCTGCTAGGTGCTGCTTTCCTCTGTCCCTGTGGGTATCAAATTCTTCAAACCTTTCTTTCTCATTACATTTTCAAGAAATTTGAGCTGCTCCTTCCTGATGTTTTAGCATAAGTTTCTTCTTTGTTTTCATTATCTTCAAAACCTCGTCGTTTCTCACATATTCGTCCCATCATCAACTCAACCTCTTTTAGTTAAACCACATTTTTGTTGTTTAAGTCTCTTCTTCATTTTTTGAGAAATGTCCAGCATTCTCTGTCATTTTGGTGGGTAGATACCGCGTAGCATTTCAGTACTCTTTTTTTTGTTTCCAACGTAACCTTTCTGTTTCTTAATACTCTGCTTAGTTTTTGCATGTGTCATTGGCCATTCCAATACGTCTTTGAATCTCAGTGTCGCACTTTCCATCCTCTTTAGGAATAATTGCCAGATATTTAAATATCTGTACTTGCTTGATTTTGGTATCTCCAAACTGTAATTTGTTTTATGGGTTCCTTTTTTTTCACTGATGACTATGAATTCAGTTTTATTGTAGCTTATGTTTTATCGTTTCTTCTCGCAGTCGCAACTTGGATAGATTTTGCAGTGAACGGCTGCATTGCTGAATCTCTTGTTGATATTTATGTACACAATTTGATTTTTATTTTCTCTACCTGGGCTTTTCCATGATCATAATCGTCTTAGAAACAGGTATTGGCTATTACCTGGTCATTCGCATTAGACGATTAGGTCCAATTTTCTCCGTGTTCATTGCGGGTTCCTAATCCGATTTTAGCAACCCTTTTTCCTTTTTCTCTTCTTGCCGACTTTGGCATTCAGGTTTCAAATAATAATTATAAATTCTTGAGATTTGGCGTTGTCTAGCAAGTACTTGAAAGTTTCTTTTTGTTGTCGCTGCATACATGATTATGATAGGTATGTTTCAATTCATTCTTTTTGTTTTAACTACAAGAATTCTTTAAAGCCAATACTAACATTCCAAAACGCATTCTTCATGACTTGATCTAGTTTCAATCCAACTTCCTTTTCATTTTTCTCTTTGGCCGCATATACATAAGTATCAAAAATACTTTTACAAGCTTTGGTGTCTGGTTCCTCACACCAAAACAAAGGCAAAAGTCCATATAAACATGTCTTCACTAATTATTCCTTTTTGCGTTAAATTTAAAGACAGTTTACGGTAAAATGGCACCATGTTGTCATTTAGACTTGTTTGCATTTGCCATTTGTGTAAATTTGTGGATAGTCTGTTTTCAACGTGTTCGGAGTAGTGTGTTACCTGAGAAGTATTCTATTTAATAATGGCAAGATTTCTATATCACGAGCAAGCTATGATTTTTGCATATGACCACGTGAATGACCATGGATGCGAGGCTATATCAAATTGCGTTTCCAGATCGAAGGCGGCTGTCGTCTAATCTTTGCTACTATTTACTGTCACTTTGTTGAGTGTTTTTCGATTGTATCTTAGATTGTACATTTAACTGCGTATATCGTTTACTTTAAAATTAATAACTCAAAATTGAAGGATTTGCGGACATATATTTAGAATCTTGTCTCGGTGTGAGGAACCCGCCCTCAAAGTTTGTAAAATATTTTTGATACTTCCTTTATAATCATATTCTAACGTTTTATGTCCCGAGAGTTACTATTTTTTGTTTGACGGGAAGAGTCGATGGATAACAGTCCTGTGACAACTGTCTCCCACGTTGGTCCTTTCCGGGTGAGGGATCAATTCCGAGGAACTTCACCTCCCTTACGCTGTTTATGCGAACACTCGCTGGATGACGGTCAGGTGACACCTGTTGAGCACGTCATTCCTTCTTGGGCGAGGAGTTAACTCCAATAGGTGTACCCCCTTTAAGCCGTTAGACTTCATATTTTGATTTAATATTACCATGATAGTTCTTGGGATGAATAGTGGAATGTTTTTCCGTTACCATTTCCACAAAGGTTTATTGAGACAACGCCCTTACTTAGTAGATCGTTGAATCATCGAGAGTTCTTAAGTTTAAAAGTAAGATACCAGCTTATTTTCAAGTAAAACATCATAATTCAGAGCTGCATCAGTTAAATGAGGTCTCTGTTTAGATTAAAGCCTTAGTTTACGTGATTTTTTTTAAAAACTGTATGCGAAGGAAGTGTTCTAACAGGAGATGGACACAGAGATCCGAAGGCGAATTGGCATGGCAAAAGACGCGTTCCAGAAGCTGAGTAAAGTACTAACACACAGGAAAATTTCCCTAGAAACAAAGAAAAAAGTGCTGGAGTGCTACGTGATGGCAGTGAATGCTGGACAATATCATCGAAAATGAGGACAAAACTTGAAGCAGCGGAGATGTGGTTCTACAGAAGGATGCTGCGGATATCGTGGACTGAGCATACAAGCAACGATGAGGTGTTGGAAAGAATGGCAACAAAAAGGAAATTAATACTGAGCATCAGGAAGAGACAACTGAAGTTCCTGGGACAAGCAATAAGCAAGGAGAGCTTGGAGAACCTGATACTGACAAGCCAGATAGAAGGAAAAAGAGACAGAGGAAGACAGCAGATAACATATTTGCAGGGCCTGATCAGGTGGATGATGGAACGGAGGTTGCGAGGTGTAACATACTAAGAGCAACATACTAAGAGTCACAAGGGATAGGAAGACGTGGAGAACCATGATCACCTACGTCCTGAAGGGACAGGGCACACCGAAGAAGAAGATGCGCAGGCTAGGTAGACTGAATGGCGTCTACAGCAAAGATTAAAGGAAATATTGGAAGCTATATGTTCCAGGGTATATTCACCCTCGACACAGGGGTTCAAACAACAGTTTGGGCTGATATGAGTCACAACTCTCACTAGATTTTTGGCGTGTGTGGAAGGGAAATTGAAAAGCACCATGCAAATCTAGACAGATCGTTTAAACATTTTGTTTCCATTCTCGAAATGAGAAAGTTATATTTTTAGAGATTTTCCCCCCAACTACCGCTATCTTCCGTTATCTTTCTTTTATTCTTATTTTTATCTTTTTTTTTTTGTATTTTTCCTTCCTTAATATTAACGACCACCTGTGATTATCTGTCAGACGTTAGGAGTGGTTTGCACATTCGAGGAGTTCTTTACCGCACTGTCAGAATCGTAGCATCGAGCCTCGCAACTGTCAAGACGATGTTGTCTTTCGTCGATGACATAGGTGCGCACTCCTTACTTTCGATTGCTTTTCTCGCAACGTAATTTCATAAAGAGAAATGTGTTCTGCGTCGCGAATGATGACTGCAGGAAATATCCGGAGCAAAAAAGAAAAAAAAAACATAACACTTCTGGATTTAGAAAACGTTTCAGTGTCTGGAGCTTCTCTCAAAAGACATTATTCATCACTGTTTAATAAAAATCAATACCCTATTTAAATGCCTTTCCGTGGCCCGACTCTGAAATAACAAACTATTATCTTCTGCTTAAATATAATAACCAGTTAAAATATTAACATATCTCACATTCAAATACTGAAGTTAAGCAACGTCAAGCTTGGTCAGTGCCTAGATAGGGAACTCCAGGTGTTGTAATGTTGGATGTGCAGGTGGTATAATAGATAATGGCTCAAAGAACCGAGTTCAAATTCTCGTTGGGTATGTTATATTTATTTAGGACCAAATAACTTTTGGAAATTTATGAATCTATTCTCCTCCAGTCATGAGTTAATTAGTAATAATTTTATCTTTAAACCATTATTATTCCCGAAAAACAAATTCTTACAGTCTAAAAATATTTTCAGGCTTTAAATAACCTGAATGGGTAGATAACCTGTAAAAAATAAATAAATCAAACCACGATTATATGCATTAACAGATTGATATCTCATGTTTAAATATATTAGTAAAATGATATACAACGTCTAAAGACTATTTTATTTTAATCATTTCACGCCAAAAAAGGCAATAAATTCATTAAAACGCCATGCGTTTGTTGTGACGTAGCTCGAACACTTGACATACGGTTCACAATATATAAAGGACTAATATCGAGTAGCGACAATGGAGTCAGCAGTTGACGGCTAGCACGTCTACTCAGCTCACTAGTTGTTGCCACCCTACACGGACGTGTACTACTATATCTAGCGAGAATAAACGTATTTCTTACTTACGTACTGTCATTTCTCCACGATACAACAGGGTTACAGAGTGTTAGAGAAAATAACAAATTACATTGGATTTAAATTTTTAAAGCTCGAAGTTGGCAATAAATCAAGAGGCAGGAAGAGAATTCCACAAGCTAGAAGTGCGAGAGAAGAAAATTTTAGCATAGAATTTATGGATATATCTAGCCATTATAGAAGTATAATGATGACACTTTGTCACCAATCTAGTAGTACGTTAACATTCATAAAATCAAGGAAGCAAATATTAAAGCTCATTAGTGCAATTACCATGAAAAATATTAATAGAAAAGGCATAGGGAAGATAAGTTATGAAAGGGTAAAGTGATTGAAGCAGAGATGAAAAGTAAGGACCAATACCATTGCAGACTCCTCTTTGGACATTATCGAGGATATCTATATAGATAAAAGGCAAGATGTTTGTGTGTGTGTCTGTCTGTATGTATGTATGTCCTATATACAAATCCACAATTTTCATCCGATTCTGATCAAACTTCCCGCAAATATTCTTTAGGCTTCCGGTCAGGTCATAGGCTTCTTATTTTTCCGATTTCTCCCTGATATCGGAAATCGATACCCCGATATCCGATCAGGTCTGATCAAGATCAGGATTTCAGCATTTTTATCGTGGTTCTTGCTTCAGAATTTGTTCTAACTTGGTAAAATTTAGTAGAACTTCTTAGACGACTCATTTTTTCCGATATCGGAAATCGATACTCCCGATATTCTATCGAATCTGATCAAAAACTGATATTAAGCCATGAATATGGCTCATTTTCTCCAATTTTACTCCTGATGGGCCCGAGAAATATTTCATGGACTCCAATATTGGAAATCGATACCCCGATATCCTATCAGGTCTGATCAAAATCAGGTTTTCAGCCCTTTTATTTTGGCTTTTGCTTCGGGTTTGGCTCTAAGTAGGTATAATTGTAGTTCTTAGTCTCAGCCATGATACCATTTACTCAGAGGACTTATTTAACGTTCAAAATTCAGTTTACGACGAAAAAAGCTTATTTGATATCGATACCAGAAAATCAAAATTTGACTTACATCCATTCATTTTTCTTTCAGTCTACGGTTTCGCTTTAACTGGAAACAACTATTGCTTTTTAGTCTTTCGTGCCAACGTCCAAAGAGTCTGAGGTCCAGGACCATGGATTAGTTTTAAAGCTTTAATTAGACCCAAGCAACGTCGGGTTATACTGCTAGTAATAATAAAATATCACGTCAGAATGCTATAATAAAGTCTCACGTCTAAATAACATGATAAAATCTCATGTCAAAATCTAATAATAAAATTTAGCATCTAAACATAACAAAATCTCACGCTTAAATAACACAACAAAATCTCACGCTTAAATAACACAACAAAATCTCACGCTAAAATATAATAATAAAATCTCACGTCTGAATATACTAATAATATCTTGTGTCAAAATAAATTCATAAAACCCCATGTCTAAATAGAATATAATATTACATCATAATATTACATTAAAATGAGATAATAAACTGATAACTCACGTTCATGAAAGCAAAATGATATCACTACAATAGCCCTTAAGAAGTGTGCGCTGAAACTGACTCCTGTTCTCACGGTTCTCTGAACTAAATACCCAATCCGCTATCTATCTGCTGAAGTCTATCAGGCATGTCATGCGTTGTTTTCCCTTGTCTCTCTTCCCTTCTATCCGTCCCGTGAACATCGGGTTCTCCAAGCCCTCCTTCCTCATTACAAGTCCGCATAACTTCAGCTGTCTTTTCCTGATGTTAAGTATCATTTTCCTTTTTGTGTCCATTCTCTCCAAAACCTCGTCGTTGCTTGCGTGCTTCGTCCATGGTATCCTCAGCATCCTTCTGTAGAACCACATTTCTCTTGCTTCACGTCTGTCCTTCATCTTTGATGAGAGTGTCCAGCATTCGCTACCATATTGAAGAATAGACATCACATAACAATCTAGTACTGCGAAATTTTTCATGTCTCTTAATACACTGCTCAGCTTCTGCAATGAATCCTTGGTCATGCCAATACGCCTTCAGATCTCGGTATTGCAGTTTTGCTGCAGAATGTAAATGTAATAACATACTACAACCTAATGACTAACATCATAAATGATATCTCACATTTATACAGCATAATAAGGATATGAGTTGTGGTACAGTGGATATGGACTCGGAAAGACAAATCAGGGAGCTGAGTTTGAATTCCAGTTGAATTCCTTACGCACAAATACCATTAGGAAAGGTATTAATCCGTCTCTTCCCTCCAGTTATGGGTTAAATAATAAGACAGATATGGTTCTATAGCCTTGGCTGCCAACCAGTCTATCACAGAAAGCAATGGCAAGCTACTGCAGGATTATCTCTTGCCGTCAGTCATGTCTCTTTCGAGACATGATCGCCCAAGCATGTATCACGTATAGCACATAACTGACTGACTGAATATAATAGTTGGAAACATAATTTAAACTTCTACTAGGCAAGTGGGGGATCGATTTTCTATTTTTATGACGTAATAAACTAGTCCCTCACTAATTATAATTAATATAATAATGTAATATAATCGATGTCTTCCTCCTCCAGCTATAAGTTAAATGGTAGAACAGATTGGGTTCTATAGCCTTGGCTGGCAATCAGTCTACCGCATAAAGCAATGGCAACCTATTGTGGGATAATCTTCTTCCCAATCAGTCATGTCTCTTTCGAGATATGATCACCCGAAATGCGTGTATCACGTATGCCACTAAAACTGAATAAGCTGATATGTCATAACTGAAAACAATTATAAATAAAATAAAAACTAATTTCAAATAACATGACACACTGATATCTCTTTAGATATTTTAATAAACCGATATCTTGTATCTAAATAGTTTGATACTATGACATCTCACATTAAAAAGTTAAAATCTGATATCTCCATATAATTTCATAACAATCTGGGCATATTTGAATATCATAAAGAAACTGACGTTCTGTGTCTAAATATCTTGATAATCTGATATCTCATAGTGAATGATGCAAGTAATTCGATATCTCATATCTAAATATGGTAATAACCTAATATTTTGTACGTAAATATAATAAGAAATAAACTAAAATTTTAATATCATAATACTATATTTCATTTTTAAATATATTAAACTTATAACTTCATATCTCATATCTAAATATCATAAAGATCTGATATATCATATCTACTTATATTATTAATCCGATAGCTCACATCTAACTATCATAATAATCTGATATCTTATACCTAATTATCCTATTAATCTGATATCGCATATTTAAGTATCAAAACAAATCTGATATCTCATATCTAAATATCATAATATGATATCGCATATCTAATTATCATATAAATCTGATATCTAATATCTAAATATTATAATAATCCGATCTCTTAAAGATAAATATCATTATAATTTGATATCTCATATATAAATATCATATTAATCTGATATCTTATATCTAATTATCCTATTCATCTGATATCGCATACCTAAGCATCATAACAATCTGATATCTCATATCTAAATATCATAATAATATGATATCGCATATCTAATTATCATATAAATCTGATATCTAATATCTAAATATTATAATAATCCGATCTCTTAAAGATAAATATCATTATAATTTGATATCTCATATATAAATATCATATTAATCTGATATATCTAATTATCCTATTCATCTGATATCGCATACCTAAGCATCATAACAATCTGATATCTCATATCTAAATATCATAATAATATGATATCGCGCATGTAATTATTCTATAAATCTGATATCTTATACATAAATATATTAATCTGATATCTCATCTTTAAATACGATATCAAACAGGTTAAAATGTATTGTTCTGGGTTAATATTTTAATTTGTTATCATTCATTTCCTCACACATCCTAAGCGTGTATAGATTTTATATTTTGATTATAGTGATATTTCTTTGTTGGCCATAATATCCACTCTTTGGTTGTCATAATAACGTTTTCGATGGCGAACAATTATTCTCCTTCAATGCTCGTTCCAACAATATCAATTTCTTGCAGCTTTGTCATATTCAATAGCACATGACGTTTGATTGTAGATCTTTGCACTATTGGCGTATCGATTTCTTACAATCATTTTAGCGCTAAATACGTACTGCATTTACCATCATATAAGGCGTAATTTCTTTCCCTCCAAACGAAAAATCTCCCAAAACTACCCTGGGTCTCATCCTCTAATTAAAGAGGTTAACGGTACAATACTGACACTGCGATATCCATATTTGACACAGCATGATAACCTCAGAATTAAATATATTTGATTATTATTATTATTATTATTATTATTATTATTATTATTATTATTATTATTATATGTGCCATGTTCTTTCAGGACGTGGGCAAGGAAACCATTTGAACAAGTTTTGTTGAACATTACCTAGACGAGGTCCCTTTGCAATGTTTTAAATTTTAATTTAATTGGACGTTTTCAATATATAGCAGCTAAGTCTCATCAGTCCCACCACACACACACACACACACACACACACACATATATATATATATATATAATAACCCACGATTACATAATTCTCATTTTTTATTGAACAATATTGACACAGTTTTCACAAACTCAGTCAGTTAAGTGCCATACGTGATACATGCTTTGGATGATCCTGTCTCGAAAGAGACATGACTGACTGAGCAGAAGATTATCTTGCAGCAGGTTATCATTAAGCTCAAATACAGAGGAGAAGCTTTGAACCATATTATTATTATCATGTTGTCATTTTTTATCATATTTCGATTTCTGCTATGGTCGCACTACCAACCAAGTCTGCGGGAAGACCTAAGGCAGGTCGTGGCGTGATGTTATGGCTCCATTTCATGTTGTTCTATCTATCATCCCTAGTGTTACATAGACAAAGTTCTCCTTAGTGTGTGGGCTGTACTTAAGACACTTTTTCGTATATCTCTTAAGCTGGGGTTTCCAAGGATTCATTCAATGTGTTGTTTTGTTCCATTTTTTATCATTCCAAGTGCACCTACTATCACTGGCATGACTTTTGTTTTCAATTTCCAAATTTTCTTTTATTTCAATTTCTTTATATTTTGATAGTTTTTCGAATTCCTTGGTTGCTATGTTACAATCCGCTGGACAAGCCATATCAATTAAAATCAGCTGAACAAGCCATTATTATTATGTCATTTTTTATCATATTTCGATTTCTGCTATGGTCGCACTACCAACCAAATCTGCGGGAAGACCTAAGGCAGGTCGTGGTGTGTTGTTATGGCTCCATTTCATGTTCTATCTCCCCTATCATCCCGAGCGTTACATAGACAAAGTTCTCCTTGGTGTGTTGGCTGTACTTAATAAGACAATTTTCTCAATTCTCAATTCTTTTTTTGTTGCTTTGTCCCATTTTTTATCATTCCAAGTGCACCTACTATCACTGGCACGACTTTTGTTTTTAATTTCCACATTTTTTCTATTTCAATTTCCAGAGCACTCCAATAAATGTAAATAATGCAATTACTGCCTCATTTCAGAAGTATAGACAAACGCTTTTATCTTTACTATCTCATCGAATCTTCTCATTTATACAATCTCGTTAGGAAGATTTAGCACAGTCTCGCTATGTTCCTATTGCCTTTAGTATGTTCTTCTACTTTTGCCTTTAGTATGTTCTGCATATCTTGCATTGAGTAAATTCTGAAAAGGCTAAATTATCAAAGTCCGTTTTGCATGTTTATACATCCCAGAAATTGCAACTACTTTTTTGTGATTCTATATATAAATTTCTTTTTTGTGTCCAATTTATTTTAAACTTCCTCGTTATTCACATGTTCAATTCATGATATTCTGAGTATTCTTCTGATGATTCACATTTACGGAACTTCCTGTTTTTTTGTTGCGCTAAGAAACCCTTGACCTTATATCATTGCTTTTTGTCCATTTTCTGTTATCAATTTATGCAAACTCTTTAAGAAGGATATTCAATGTTTTCCTCGCTTTTCTTTCCCTATTATCTTTTATGTGTATTAAAATCTTTAGGCTCCCTTAAACTGTTTTTTTTTAATATAATATAAATATAACAGCTTTCTTTTAATCATCTTAGAGAATCTTCTTTACCGCCCATCGGCATGACTGATGCTAATCTCTAAGAGGGTGACTCATAACATTTTCTCGGACTGACATGGAATAGAAGGAGTATATTGAATCAATTACCAAGTCTGCAGCTAGGAAATTTGCTTCATTGATTTGTGCTCAACAGGTTTTATAGCCAGAATCTATCTTACATATTTATAAGCCTACCATTAATCCATGTTTTGAATATTGCTGTCACATCTGGTTTTGTGCTTGTGCTATATATTTATTTTTTCATTTTTTTTTTTTTTTAATCATTTCACCCCAAGCAAGGCATTCCATTGCCACTATTGAGCTTGGGGCTACATAGGGGAAGGTAAATAGAAAGAGTGGTTAGATATAGGAAATATCAGAAGGGGGTGATAGATAGTTGGGTGGGTGGGAAGAGTGTTTGAAAGAATGGAAGCGAGTTAGTTTGTTAGGAGATGTTTGTTGACCTTACATTTAAACTCCTGGAGATTGTAGCAAGGCATTCCACTGCCACTATTGCGCATGGGGCTACATAGGGGAAGGTAAAGAGAAGGAGTGGTTTGACATAGGGAATGTCAGGAAGAAGGTGACAGATGAGTAAGGATAGCGAGGATGAGGGTTGGGCAAATGGGAAGAGTGTTTGATAGAATGGGAGCAGGTTAGTGTGTTAGGAGATGTCTTTTGACCTTACATTTAAACTCCTGGAGATTGTAATCGTCGGGGAAGTAGTCATGTGGAAGGGAATTCCACAGTCGGGAAGTACGAGAAAAGAAACTGTTGGAGTAGCAGTTGCGGTTGCATTTTATCGGTTTCACTGTCAAAGGGTGGGATCTAATTGCTAATCGAGTATCTCGTGCAAATCCGAACCTAGGAGGCACCAGTGATCTAAGTTCATCAGAGCAGAAGCCGTGAAAGTATTTATAGAAGAGACACAGGGAAGCCACGTCGCGCCGGTGAGAGAGAGACTGCAGGCGGTCTACTAAGTCGGCATCGATCACATTACAGACCCTCCTCTGTACCTTGTCGAGAAACCCAAGGAGAATAGCAGGGGCACCCGACCAGATATGGCAACGGTATTCAAGGCACGGGCGGATGGTAGATTTATAAATGTGCAGGATAGATTCAGACGGAAAAAAACCTCCGGGCTCTGCACAGAGAACCGACTTTCATAGCAGCGGATTTAGCAATGGATTCGATATAGTTATTCCACTTGAGGTCCGCTGAAAGTGTGAGACCAAGGAGGCGTAGTGTTTTACTCTCTGGGAGGCAAGCCTGATCCATGCTAATGGGAGGTAGGTGCGATTGTCTCAAAATCCAAGGAAGAATTTGTAGTATTATTAGTCCTTATATGGCATATCACTTTCCCTCCGTCGTAACGCAACTTCCCTGTGCCTTTTCTGTAATTACTTTCATGGTATTTTTTTCTGATGAACTTTCCTCTATCGTACATAGACTTTAAGCGCAACACTAGATTTTAAGCTGAAATGACCCGGCGCAAGTTCTATGCTAACAATTTCCTCTATCGAACTTATCAATTTCGGAAATCTCTTCCAGTTTTCTGATTCCCAGTCAACTTTGAGCTTCAAAAATTTTTAAATTTTCAATTTTCAAAGCAATATCAATCGTTATCTTCTATCTTCTGGATCCTTCTTCTTTTATTGTCCTCTCTCTCATATAAATCTACCATCCGCCCGTGCATTGAATACTGCTGCATATCTGGTCGGGTGCCCCTGCTGTTCTCCTCGGGCTTCTCGATAAGGTTCAGAGGAGGGTCTGTAATGTGATAGATACCGACTTGGCAGACCGCCTGCAGTCGCTCTCCCACCGGCGCGACGTGGCTTCCCTGTGTCTCTTCTATAAATACTTCCACGGCTTCTGCTCCGATGAACTTAGATCACTAGTGCCCCCTAAATACGAATTTGAACGAGATACTCGATTAGCAACTAGATCTCACCCTTTTACAGTGAAACCGATAAAATGCAGCCGTAACTTCTACTCCAACAGTTTCTTTCCTGGCACTTTCCGACTGTGGAATTCTCTTCCAAATGATTGCTTCCCTGACGGCTACAATCTCCAGGAGTTTAAATGTAAGGTCAATAGACACCTCCTAACACACTAACCTGCTCCTATTCTATCAAACACTCTTCTCATCTGCCCAACTCTCATCCTCTGTATCCTTACTCATCTGTCACATTCCTCCTGACATTCCCTATGTCTAACCACTCCTTCTCTTTACCTTCCCCTATGTAGCCCCATGCGCAATAGTGGCAGTGGAATGTCTTGCTTGGGGTGAGATGATTAAAAAAAAATATTTTTTTCATATTTTTTTCATATTCTCTAACATTCAGTAACCTCCTTGCGTATTAGTGGTATATTATTGCCTTGCTTGGTTTGAAAAATAAAATTAGATCTATTTTTTCCGAAGACTTCTATATTTGAAGAATGGATAATGAAATTCATATTTAGTTTTATAGCTTATGTTAATTAAAAATGAGAATGTTATATTTAAGATATTCGGAGAATTCAGTAGATATTTCATTTTAGATTCCATTAAAGTTTATTTATAATCGTTTTAATCTAATCTAAACTTATTTATAAATGGAACTTTGTCTCTGTGTGTGTGTATGTGTCTGTGTCTGTGTATGTTACCTATAGACTCCAAAACGGCTTAACCAATTTTCTTGAAAATTTACACAGTTGTACTATAAGCATCTACGAGTGTTCTTAGCTAGGTTTTGTGTCGAGGTACACCCGATAAATATCGAAAACCGAAAATCGAAAAAATCGGGTTATAGAAGGAATAGCCCGATTTTAATCAAATTTGATGCATTCATAGACAAAGACATAGGAAACGATATTCAGAAGTTTCAAGGTTGCATTTCTTACAATAGTGCAGAAAATTGATAATATATATATATATATATATATATATATATATATATATAAAAGGCAAGATGTTTATGTGTGTGTCTGTTTATCTGTCTGTATTTCCTTTATACAAATCCACAATTTTTATCCGATTCTCACGAAACTTCACACAAATATTCTTGAAGCTGAGTCTGAGCTCCAGAACCATGGATTAGTTTTAAAGCTTTCATTACACCCGGGGCTATACTACTAGTACTGTAATAAGACAAAGCTGAGAAAAAATATATTAGTTTTGAGAATATATCACGTGATTATCTTTGCGACAATTTGGGAAAATCTTCACATCACGTGAGGTGAACCCATATATTCCTGGCATCTTTTTAAAATGTCTAAATTATATTTATAAACTATAATTTTAGAAATTGAAAATTTCACTGAAATATGTAGAAGCATTTCCAAATTTTAATTTGAAAATATGTACTTGAATAAAAATGTCACAACATATGCGGAGAAAAGGAGGAAAAAATGTATCAATCTTATCTTCTTGGGTCAAATAACGCCTTTTTTCGTATCTTTAAATAGTTATCTCATTGTTCCTATATATCTAAACCGTCCGTATAAAGTATGATTTTTGAAAATTAAAAGTTGGCCGAA
This sequence comes from Ascarosepion bandense, assembly GCA_037127315.1. Taxonomy (NCBI): domain Eukaryota; kingdom Metazoa; phylum Mollusca; class Cephalopoda; order Sepiida; family Sepiidae; genus Ascarosepion; species Ascarosepion bandense. Next base: position 1,412,217 of record JBBBDQ010002054.1, read on the forward strand.
ATATGTCGGAAAATTTTCTTGTTTTCTTCCGAATTCGAAAAGGCCACTGTATATGGAAAAAGAAAGAAAACGAAGTTGTTACTATAAACTGATGTAAGGAGGATATGAGTTTGTGTCTTATTAGCATAAATGCTAATAAGATCCCACTACTTGTGCTCTGTCAGCATACTCCAATTACTTTGGAAATTCTTTACCTAAAATACTTGAAGTAAACAATGGAGTTTGGGCTCCGTATAATTTCAATTCAATCAGTTCAGATAAAGAGATAATTATATAGAGTTAAATTATCTGTTTAGCAATAAAGTACTCAGTCATTCCCTTTTTCTTTTGAATTGTTCGTGCATGAAGATAAGATCAAGCACGAGAATTGTTTTTTTTTTTGTTGTTGCTGACGGTTGCTTCTTGCATTTTAACTGGTTGTTTTCCAACAAACATCATCAGTTATAATAGCTTGGCTTTGACAATTTTATCCTTCGCTTTTGACTAACAGCACAAGAAGCGTTCGAGTAATCATTTACTTTGTTCTGTTCAGTTTTACCTAAAAAGTTAAAAAAAGTGATGATTGGATATTCAACGAACCTGAACGTTAAAAGAGGCCAGGAAGTGAATACGGCACAATACATAGACTGACATTGCACATTGTATTATATTGATTTTCTAGGCGTTGCTTAGATGTGGCACGAGACCTAACGTATGACGCACCCAGTGAGAATCGGACTCACTAATGTGGTACAGTGGATATTGGGGAGCCGAGTTCGAATCACAGTTGAATTTCTTGCATTCTCTTACGTGCAAATACCCTTAGGAAAGATATTAATCCGTCTATTCCTCCCAGTTATAGGTTAAATAACAGGACAGATTGGGTTCTATAGCCTTGTCTGGCAACCAGTCTACCACAGAAAGTAATGGCAACCTACTGCGGGATAATTTTCTGCTCAGTCAGTCATGCCTCAAAAGAGACATGACTGACTGAGGCGTGTATCAAGGCGTGTATCACGTGTGCCACTTAACTAACTCAGGTGCAATTGATCGAGCAAGATAAACTTGATAACTATGACGCCATGTCGAAGTACCTAGGTTAAATTAAAGCTTTTAAGATTACATACACAAAAAGGATTAATTTCTTAATGTTGTAATTAAACACATTAAGGAAGGCACCTTAGTTTTTCTGATTCTTTTATTTTCTCAAGTACTTTCAATCTGATGATCATCTTCAGAGATGGCTTACTAAAACAAAAAATTAATTTAGTTGATAGTTGTGATTTTTTCTGTCCATTTCATATTGGTAGTATTATCATATATTTAGATTCTGCCGACTTTCGTATTGAACCCTGAGTTTATTTTATATTTTAAGCTTTTAGCTTATTTTAAGCTTTAGCTTTTATTCTTACTGTTTGTGTGTTCTAAAATGGAGTGTGTGTAGAAAAGAAAAATGAATAAAAAAGAGAAAAGAAAAAGCGTTTCCTCTTCTGGGGGACTTTATCAAGGCAATGTAGGATCTATTATGCTTCACATGTTTATATATATATACAAGAGCGAGCATGCCATTATTTTATCAAGGTTTGTAAATTTGAGAACATTCACGAAAGTTTATCGGGTGGCTGAAAGTTCAATTCAAAGCAATTCTTCTTCTATGTGCCATGTCCCTTCAGGGCATAGGCGATCATGGTTCTCCACGTCTCCTTATCCCTTGTGGCTCTTAGTATGTTCACTCCTGTTACACCACGCAACCCCCTTCCGTCATCCACCTGATCAGGCCCTGCAAATATGTTATCCGCTGCCTTCCTCTGTCTCTTTTTCCTTCTATCTGGCCTGTCAGTATAAGGTTCTCCAAGCTTTCCTTCCTTATTCAGGAACTTCAGTTGTCTCTTCCTGATGCTCAGTATTAATTTCCTTTCTGTTGCCATTCTTTCCAACACCTCATCATTACTTGCATGCTCAGTCCACGATATCCTCAGCATCCTTCTGTAGAACCACATTTCCACTGCTTCCAGTTTTGTCCTCATTTTCGATGATATTGTCCAGCATTCACTGCCGTATTGAAGAACTAACATCACATAGCAATCCAGCACTCTTTTCTTTGTTTCTAGTGAAATTTTCCTGTGTGTTAGTATTTTGCTCAGCTTCTGGAACGCGTCCTTTGCCATGCCAATACGCCTTCGGATCTCTGTGTCGCACTTTCCATCTCCTGTTTGAGGAAGGTACAATGTATCCTGATTCAAAGTAAAGTCAGCGAGTTATATTCAAGTGTTTTTGAATGTTTATATTGTGATTATGTTTTTATGGTCTGAGCTGGACGTTTTTGCTGTACTTATTCAAAGATTGAAGTGATTGATTTAAATGTTTTCCTTTGATTTTACATCATTGTGCATATTGGCTTGGGAAAGAAATAATACTTTCAAGAAAGGCGAGATTAGGAGAAACCTGGGCGTAGGTTGATATTTTGATAATATTCGATGGCGGCACTCTCGAGGATTTTCCTTCTGAGTAAAGTAGTTACTTTCTCTTTTGATGAATGTGGCATCATTTTAGATAAAAATTGTGGTCGAATTTATAACTGATTAGTGCATTCGTTATATTGTTATTTATTATAGACCCTTTTGTGTTCATAGATACGTTTTTTTAAAATTTCATCAGTTTCTCTAATGTATTGTGAAGATCAGTTTTGGCAATTTATCTAATATATGCCTGTTTCTGAATTATTATTGGTACGGATGATTTTAGTTCTGATTATATTCGTATCCAGGCTTTGAGATTCCACTCGCCCGATGGACTCAGACGATTAAAACTTAATTGGGCGATTAAAGTTTATTGCTTGACTCGCCCGCGGTCGATTAAAAATATCGCAATAAAACGTGTCCGTTCAAATACAGAAAAACCCAACCCAACTTTTATAACCCAAAAGTATATCTTTTAAGATTCACAAGTTACTTGGAATGACTTACAATGACGTTATTGAACTCTTTGGTTTTGCTTTTGTCGTCCCGGTCAGTGTAAACATTCGTTTAATTAACGCCTCCAGATTGCTTACGAAAAGTAAAAACGAACATTTGAAAGAAAGAAAAAAATACGCATACTTCTTTCAACCACACACCGAAAAACAAATTATACAAGTAGGTAATTTTTTTATAGAAAATCGTTGAGAAAATCAGACGTTTTATTTTTTTAATCGTCTATGAGATGGATGTTGTAGTCAAACAGAAGAAAGAAACTACGAATTTAGGTACCTCCACTTAATTGTCAAAAAACAAAACAAAAAAACAACAAAAAAAAACAGCATATCATGATGTTAAAGGGCTCTAACTTAATATAAACAAAATTTTAGCATGAAAATGTTTATGCTATTATTAAGAGGAAAGATAAAAAAATCGTTGTTATTAATTTTTTTTAATTTTTTAAATCCTTTCTAACACGTTCGAAATTTTAATTACAATTTCATTTTTTGTTTTCCGTCAGCGATTCACGCTATGTTTACGTAAGGCGATTATTAAGAAAATAGAGTCGGTCGAGTAAAATGATTTTGGGAAGAGTAAATTTCCCCTCGCTCTGGCCGCCGGTCTAGTGATATCTTTTTCAAATCTCAAAGGCTGTTCGTGACGGTTTTTGAAGCGGTTTTGACTATTTGGATGTTGTTTAGATGAGATAGGTTGTTTTGGATAGTGTGTGTTCTGGAGTTAGAACGTGGTGTATTTGTTTTTGTTTCACCTATTATTGTGATAATGTGGTTATTTTTGTTGTGGTCTATTTTTGTGCCTTTTCTTAATTTGTGAGGGAAGAGATTTAGACATTAAAGGTTTTTGAACACATTTTTGTATGTGTTTCTTCTATTGTACTTATATCGACGACTCGAAAAAACAAAAACGAACGAAAAAAATTTGATTTGAGCAACTTTGTTTTGCTTCACCAAACATTAGTTTTATAATTGCATTTTACCTTGTTTTCTAAAATGATGCAACACGTGGAAGTGTTTATTTTGAAAGTTTTGGGTAAATTCGTTGTTCATAGTGGACACCGGGTGCACTTTAACCCTCTCAGATGTCACTGAACCAACAATTGCTGAGCAAATCAAGTGGGGAAACATATGAAGACGTCGTTTAAGGCTTTCATAATTATGCACTGTATGTAAAGTAAAAAAAAAGAAGCTATAGCTTTAGCATGAAAGTCATTTTGAGTCTTCTATGTGTGTTCTGCTAAAAACTTAAATGTTAACTTTCCATGTATTTCTATATATTTTAAATCTTTCTCTCCCTCTTTCATCCCTCGCTCGATCTATCTATCTATCTATCTATCTATCTATCTATCTATCTATCTATCTATCTATCTATCTATCTCAGTTTGTTTATATCTATCTATCTATCTATCTATCTATCTATCTATCTATCTATCTATCTATCTCAGTTTGTTTATATCTATCTATCTATCTATCTATCTATCTATCTATCTCAGTTTGTTTATATCTATCTATCTATCTATCTATCTATCTCTTCATTATCTATCTATCTATCTATCTATCTATCTCAGTTTGTTTATATCTATCTATCTATCTATCTATCTATCTATCTATCTATCTCAGTTTGTTTATATCTATCTATCTATCTATCTATCTATCTATCTATCTATCTATCTCAGTTTGTTTATATCTATCTATCTATCTATCTATCTATCTATCTATCTATCTATCTATCTATCTATCTATCTATCTTAGTCTGTTCATATCTATCTATCTATCTATCTATCTATCTATCTATCTAATGTTTTAAATTTTATTTTTAACATTAATTTTTCCTTTAATTTCATTTTTTAATTCTTATAATTTTTCCCCAATTTATTATATTAGTAATAATGAATTTATATCTTCGTCTTGTATTTTTAAATATCCCCAAATTTGCGCTTTTGAATAATTCCTATGTCTGTGTATGTGATTTCACCATTAAAAAATGCCAAAGGATTTTGTTTTATACAATGTTATAAACAAATGTATCTATCTACAATTCATCTCCGGCTAGAGTTTGAAATTTCTATTTTTTTGCAGCTCTTGTCTTTCCCACCATTTCTTCCCTCTTTGTGCATTTTCTTACTTTTTCCTCTTTGTTAAGCAAGACGTCGTGTATCCGCTTATACTTCCTACTGAAATTTGGGGTCTATTTCTTTTTGAGCTATCTTTCATTCCTCATTTTTCTTTCCTCATTTTTCTCTTGTTTTCATCTTTATTTTTATTTCCTCTGTGTCCTTCTCTTTCCTCCTTTTTTATTTCTCTTCTCCTTTTCTCATCTTTCCTATCCTCTTTACCTAGTACGAAAAGTTTTGTCAATAAAAGGAAGTGAATTTTCATTAATTTTCTTTTAAAAAATAACGTTTATTACCATCATTACTAACTACCTGATGAGACATTGTTCTTTCAATGTCAAAACAAAATGTACACTTTTATAGCAGATTGTCGTTGTACACGTTCTAAAGTATAATTTATGATAAATATTCATTGCTCTATTTCTATATTGAGCACTGTTTTAAATTAATGTTTTGAACGATGTAAACATTTTCTTCGTTCCTTATTCATTTGACTATATATCTATATATATCTATATCTATCTATCTATCTATCTATCTATCTATCTATCTATCTATCTATCTATATATATATATATATATATACACACACATATATATATATATACACACATGCATATATATATATATATATATATATATATATATATATATATATATATATTCTCGTTGAGAATTTTTATGTGATTCTTTCTTTTTATTTAAACCATTCTGACTTGGGAAGTGGGTTTGTCGAACTGGAACAGAAAACAATTTACCTTGGTTGGCATTTATTGAAGCTGCAAACCAACATTTCTACCTGTCAAATGTTTCTTTTCATTAATTGAAAATAAACTGAATCTCTTCTTAGGCTATATGTTAAACACATAAAATTATAGATACCTATAAATACCAAATATTGTAAATGACATTTACATATAAAAAGGACTGTAAATTGTAGAGGGCTGGTTAATGAAGGGATTTGGCATGAAAAATAAAAAGCCTCTTGTATTAATGGAGTATAATTAACCGAAGTTGTATTAAGTCACAAAATAATTATCTTAAAAGAAGACATTTAGCAGGAATACATTTACTAGAAGTTTTCTTTCCTGTGTAGCTAAATAGAACAGCCAGAAAATGTAAACATTGCCGAGTCGTTGTGAACAGAGTGGTCCATTAATGGGTAGTCCATTTATGGATGGTCCATTCAGTCGAGGTCCATTTAGTGGTGGTCCATGAAGATTATTCACTTTTCATGAATGTTTTACACAACGTATTGCAAATATCAATGGCACGAAGATCAATTGCTAGAAAGATAACAGGATCAATAAAAAAGAATAACAAAGTCAGTGTTTGATTCTTCTACTTTTATAATTTTTTTCAATTCATTCAATATTTATTAAGATTCTTTGTGTGGAGTCAATTAAAATTTTTTAATGAACACTGTGACATGATTTTGATGATTACATATATACGGGGTTTCCATGAAGTTCATATGCAAATACAAATAAAGTTATAATTTTTTAAAGTCCACACAGACTTTATGTACACCTTATATATATATATATATATATATATATATATATAGTCATCCGCAGACAGGTCTGTTTCGCTGTATCACAGCTCATCAGTACAGTTAGACTCTGATTGCTTTTAACGCAGGATTTAAACCCGACCGAACTGGTGTCAGTCGGCGATTCTACCTGTGTGCTATGGGCGCTCGGTAGAAGAAGGCAGACTTTTTAGAGCGTATATTATCATTATACACACGCACAATAGCTGAGCGTGTTCTAATTCATTGCTGAATGAACGATGCGTATTTGCTGGAATAGCTACTGTTTTTCAAAGTCTACCATTCTTCCAGAGTGCTCAATCAGGGCGTGAGAGAGTAAATAGTCATCCGTAGACAGATCTGTTTAGCTGTGTCACAGCTCATCAGTACGGTTAGACTCCGATTGCTTTTAACTCAGGATTTAAACCCGACCGAATTGGCATCAGTCGGCGATTCCACCACTGAGCTATGGGCGCTCGATAGCTGAGTATATGTCAGATGTATTCGGGTAACGATTTCCACTTATGCAAGATTGGTTGAAAAAATCGAAACTAACAAAAATGTTTTCAAATTATTTTCGAAAATCAGAAAAATGTTTCAGCTCGTAGAACATTTCGTATATATATATATATATATATATATATATATATATGTGTGTGTGTGTGTGTGTGTGTGTGTGTGTGTGTGTGTGTGTGCCTCTAGTGAATCACTAAAAATGACCATACTGTGATGAAAAAATGACCCAAACTCAATAAAAACAATGATTTATCATCAAAATATTTGTTGTTATTAAGAAAGACTAAAAGAGTTTTTGATTATTAAATTATACTTTTTTTTTATTCTTTTTAGAACTTTTTTCAAAATGTTGGTAATTTTACTTTTCTTACGTCAGCCGATGACCATAAATTAGCAGAAGAAATTTTAACGGCGTTTTGCAATGAAAAACACATTGATTTGAAATTTCTTGCAAGAATGAAAAAAAATGGTTGAATTCTTATTTACAAAATGTATGAAATTACTTTAGAAGAAATTTTTTACTAAATCTTGACAAAAATATTTTGTGTATATCAGTCCCCGCCTCACACTTATTCAATTTATGAAGTTTCGAAAAATTTATTTTTGTAGGGCTTCATGTTTATATTAGATATAGACAAACGTTATTAGGAAATTTATTCGTTTTTTGTTTTGTAAAACAGGATCCCTAGTTGCAGTAAATCTGGTCTGAGTCATAAAATAAAAAAATCCAATAAAACTAAGACGTTATTTAATTCGAAAAAATTTCAGTGGCTTTTATATATGATATATTACAGACGCAGTTGTTTTAAGAATAAAAAAACAAAAAAACAAAACAAGAAGTATATCTCTACTTCTGTGATAAGGTAGAATTTACAGTATTTACATTGTTCGGACTAATGCCCTCATCTTTATTGCCACGTTTACGGCGTTTCGGCCACTATACGTTCCGGCCTTCTTGAGTTGCTACGAATTTCGAACCGAACTCTTTATTACGATCACTGGGACATACCATTCTCATTTCATATGAGATGCAATTTCTGGTAACTGTGTAGTTATCTCCCTTTAACTTAACCCTCTAACTTATTTGTTCACCACTGCTGTAGCCTGGTATTGAACTCACAATTCTTTGGGTCAAGTCACTGGAACTAAAAAAACGTCTATATCTACCGGGCCATGTTTCCCAGGCTACAACGATGGTGAACAAATAACTTAGTTAAGTTAAAGGGTGATAGCTACATGGCTACCAGAAATAGTATCGAACAAGGAATGAGAATTATATACTCCAGTGAAAGGGGATAAATGGTTCGGTTTGGAATTTCTAGTACCTGAAGAGGGCCGGAGTGTACAGCGACCGAAACGTCGTAAAAATGGATCTAAATATAGAGACATTAGTCCAAACAGAGTAAATAGCGAAAGACAAAATGTCTTTCATTTTTATAGAAATTTTGATTGGAATAATTTATTAAGTTTTGGATTTTTTTAAATTCTGTATTAAATTATATCGGCCAAATGATTTTGTTATTGATTAAAAAACTATATTTCCTAATGATAAATGAAAAAGCTTACTACAATTCGGCCACCCCAGTATTTTAAAATGAATGAGTTATTTTTTTTGTGTATAAACGTGCCAATTTATAAATACAGTCACTTTATCCATCACACCCTGTACATTCAATTCAAGTTTTAAATTAGTAGGAATAATAGAAATTAATATTTTGGCATTATATTGGCAGTCTGAAGAAAGAAATTGAAAATGCATGAGCATATCAATCCCATTGGTCACTTTGGCTAATGTTGCCCAAGCAGTAGTTTGCTCTACTAATAAATGTCTGGAAGCTAAAGGTCAACATTTTAAGCACCTCTTGGGATTGGACAGTCCAAAGGTAACTTGTATTAATATCATGACATCTGAATCTCTGAATTAATGTCAGGATATAATTTAGCATTAGAGTATTAATAAAGGTTTTCTCTTTCCTGAATTGTGTACACATTCTTATTGTACACGGGAGATTGATATAACAAAAACCTTAAATTCATAGGGTCTTGTAGGACAGCAAGCCAAGTGACATACATGATACACACTTGGGCAATCATGTCTTGAAACAGACATGGCATACTGGGCAGAAGATTTTCCCGCAGTAGATTATCATTACATTCTGTGGTAGACTGGTTGCCAACCATAGATATAGAACCCAATCTGTCCTGTTAGTTAACCTATAGCTAGAGAGAAGAGACGGATTAATATCTTTTCCAAGGGTATTTGCACGTAAATGAATGCGAAGAATTCAACCGGAATTCGAATCTGGCTCTCTAGTTTCTCGTTCCGAGCCGACATCCACTGCATCACAAAGGTAATCCCACTAAAAATATTTTTCTATTGTTTTGCATGCAGTTAGTGAGTTCTCCTTGATAGACGTTATTAAAAATAACAGAGCAGAAATTCCTTAAGTATTCTCATATATTCAGATGTCTTTCGCACGGTTTTAAGCTATTTCTTTTTTTTTTTTCATTTGCTTACAATGAATATGAATCAGTTTTTAAATATCTGAAGACTGAAGGCTCGTTATGAACCATCTAAAACTTCGAAGTAAAAGAATACTGAGTTGTTTAATGGTACCTGGTAAATTAAACCATAACATGTAAGTAATGATGCAGCTACGTTTGTTTGTACATCTTGGCAGAAATTTAATTGTTAGCCTGTCGCGGCGGACAGACATAATCTCGTTGCTGACCTTGAACGGGATCTACACTCTGTGGTGAATTGGGGCAAGAAGTGGCTTGTCAACTTCAATGCGTCTAAGACCAAGCTGTTGTCTGTCAACCATCACAGGCAACCTCTCCTGCCTCTCATAAGCATGGACCAAGCGATTCTCCCTGAGAGCAACACACTACATCTTCTCGACCTTACCCTCTTCTCAGACCTCAAATAGAACCACTATATTTATTCTATAGCTAAATCTACTGCTAAGAAGGTTGGGTCACTATGCCGATCCAGGATGTTTTTTCCGCCTGAATCCATCCTGCATATATACAAGTCAACCATCCGTCCGTGCATGGAGTGCTGCTGCCATTTATGGTCAGGCGCCCCTGCCGTTCTCCTCAGTGTTCTCGACAGGCTCCAAAGGAGAGTCTGTAATGTGATAGGTACTGATCTGGCGGCTCGACTGCAGCCATTTCCCCACTGTCGAAATGTGGCGTCTCTTTGTCTGTTCTATAAATACTTTCATGGCTTCTGCTCGGACGAACTTAAGTCCCTGGTGCCTCCTCAACAGGTGTTTACTCGTGCAACCGGACTGGCAACTAGGTCCCACCCATTCACAGTCAGGTTAGCCAAATGCAGACGACAATTCTACTCATGCAGCTTCTTCTCTCGCACTTCCCGCCTGTGGAACTCGCTCCCATATTCTTGCTTTCCTGACGGCTACAACCTCCAGAAATTTAAATGCAATGTTGATACTCATCTATTAACCACTGGACTCTAGCTCTCTCCCCACCCCCGTATATCCTTCCCTTTCTCTCCACCTATGTATCTGTCATCGCACCTGCATTCTCAGCTTTCTATTGCTCCTTTCTAACTAGTTTGTACTCCTCACTCTTTTCTAATTAATCTTTTTACAGTTATGTAGCCCCCCCCCCGCTCATCAGTGGCATTTCTGCCTTGCTCGGGGTGAAATGATTAAAAACAAATATCTTGGAAGAACCTCTAGTATGTATTGCTAAAAGTTTAATTATCCTGGGTATGACGGTAAACTGCATCCAGAAGCAAGGCCTCTGACTGGAAGTTTGTGAGGAGCATAGAACCACATCTTAATTGCTGTTGTTTTTAGATCCACCCTGACCTGGAGTGGTAGCACCTATTAAGGCCTCTGCTATGGGTAAATAATCTCACTATAACCAAACATTTAAAAGAAACCCCATCTTTTTAGCATTAAATAACTCACAGAGTTTGATATGCCGTTAAACAAATCTCAAACTCAAACTCAAATGTTAACTTTGAACTTAGTAATAGAACCTTTATTTGTAGATCTTGATAGGTAGACTTTTTTGTTTGTACGTCTGTACACTGCGTGCCAGAATTATATGCAAATCGATTTTTTGTTCTAACTCCGACAGTTTTTAATATACATTAGTGAAACTTGGCACGTTCTATAACAACACTCACACATGTGCAGATCTAAAGTTCTAAGCTAATTTGTGCAATAGTAAACAAATGACAGCCATTTTGGTAAATTGCAGCCTGTTTTAGCGTGCGAACTCTATATGCAAATCATTGTTAAAGTGTCAAATATGGTGAAGTGGTGACAGAAAATTAAAGCATTGATCATTTTAGGAATATGTAATTTGAGAACAACAATAATACAGAACAAACATCTTCAATATGGTTTCATAGTACAATATTGATTGTACTATGAAACCATATTGAAGATGTTTGTTGCCATTTTTATTAACAAGAGAAAAAAGCCTTTGGTCCATTGAAGATGTCAAACTTTCGATTTCATCTGGTGAAATTTCTTTGGCAGCAGTCAGAATGGCATTCCAGAGGTCAACCTTGGAGGTGTACTACCTTCCTCCGGAGTAAATATTCCTTTTCAAGATGCTCCACATATTTTCGATGGGATTTAAATCTGGAGAACAGGATAGCCATTGCATTATTTTCCCATGTCTGGCAAAAACACTCTCCAAATATTCAGTGGTTATCCTTGCAGCATGAGACGGTGCATTATCATGCATGAATACCATCTTTTTCCGGAATGATAAATTCTTCTTCATGTGCCAGGATTCGAGGTATTCCTTAATGAAGTCAATGCTGAGTTTGGCGGTCATTTTTACTCTATCTGCGACTCTGAATGGTCCTACCTGCACATTACCAATGATTGCAGCCGAAAACATCACACCACCACCTCCTTGTTGATGCCTGATCTGGTGGGGAATTGGACCCTCATTACAGTACCATTCTTTCCTCCACTCATCGGGACCATCTAGGGTCGCTCGACACTCATCGGTGAACAAAACAGTTTGAAAATTTACCTTCATGTGATTTCTTGCCTACTCCGTCCTCTTTTTCTTGTGGATATCCTTTCATGGAGGGCAAATCTCTGGCTTTCCACATTTTGAAACCGTCCTCAGGATACGGCATCGAGTTGATTTGGACGCATCAGGAACACCAGCATTTTCAAAAACTATTTTGATAGTTTCAAGAGGGTTACGGTGGACTTCTCTCTTGATCCTACTCATGGCTCGATCCAACACAGGTGCTTTCTTATGAATTTTCCATTTGTTAGAACGTCTGTTGCAAAGTTCAGAGTAAGTAACACATTTTTTAATTGTACGATGTTCATGGGCCAATTCTTTGGCTATTTCTAAGGTAGATATCTTATTACAAACCCTTTGGACAATTTTAGACTTTTCAGCTTGACTCAAAGCACCTTTATGTCCTATCTTGCATATAAAGTTGGCACCCTAAAACAGGCTGCAAGTCACCAAAATGGCTGCCATTTGTTTACTATTGCACAGATTAGCTTAGAATTTTAGATCAGCACATGTGTTAGTATTGCCATTTAACCTGCTAAGTTTCACTAATGTTTATTAAAAACTGTCGGATTTAGAACAAAAAATCGATTTGCATATAATTCTGACACACAGTGTGCAGAACATTTCTTTGAATGTTTTGATAGAACTTTTGTTTGAATGCCTTGCTGGAATTTTAGCTTATACGTTTTCACAAAACTTTTGATTGAATCTCTTCATAGCGCATTTCTTTGAATGTCTTGCAAGAACGTTTGAATGTCTTCATAGTACATTTGATTGAATGTTTCGATAGAACTTTTCATTGAATGTTTAGATAGAACTTTTGATTGAATGTCTTGATAGAAATCTTGCTTGAACGTCTTGATGGAACTTTCGTCTGTACATTTTGATAGAACTTTTATTTATACGTTTTTTATACAACTTTGCTTGAATATCTTGATAGAGCTTCAGTTTATGTCTTCATAGAAATTCATAAATTTTATATAGATAAAGAAAAATTGTTTTCAACATTTCAAGTACGATTTTTAAAAATGAAATTTATTTTCTGCAAAACAGATTATTTCGTACTTATTTTGTCAACGATGTTTCATGAAAACAGTCACAAAAATAGGCTGCATCCTACTTGACGTGTGTGGTGTGCACAATTTCTTGTGCATATATACGTAAAATCTGCATAGATCCTCGCAATACCATTTAATTGAAACATTCCTGTGCATTTTGATGTCTTCAATATGCAAAGTTGGAAAAAAAACAACCAGAAAAAACGAGAAAATGAATATTTTTCTTACATTTCAAGTTTCGGAAAATAACAGGTTTCTTGCTCTCACTCTGTTGGGGTTGAAAAATCTAAATGCTAAAATATGTAAAGTAGAATTCTCCATTAAATAAAACTATGCATTTTCTACGCACAGAAGTTTTAAATGGCCCTACGGTTTTATTCAAACTTCTTACTGCATATTTTTAATAAAGATAACATTAGAATGAGCATGAAGCATCTCGTAGTAAAACTAGAATCCTTGTAGCGTTATCTCACAATGACGCTTTCTGCAAAATTTTCACCGAGGCTAATAAACAGCTGCATAGAAAAACCTCGTTTAATGAAAATTGAATCCTTCTCTGTATTTTTTAAAATATAAATACGAGTCATACAAAATTTTATAAATAGAATATTATAATAAAGACGGTTGTATATATATATATATATATATATATATATATATATAAATTTATTTTTAATTAAAATTGATATAGTTTACATTGCGACAAGGAAATTTCTATGTTTCGAGATTTTTACCTCATCATCAGGCAATGTTAGTTCATTGTTGTGAAAATGATTTTCCTTTGAATATAAGAAACAATATTGGTCTTATTTATGGATGTGGAAAACGGAAAATTTATGTGTGTGTTCAATTTAACTAATCAAAATAGAGATCCACTTTAAATTTGAAAAAAAAATTGTTATATTTTTGGTGAAAACATGATTTCTTTTTTTAATCTTAACGGCAAAAGTGTCAATCTATCAAAACCTCTATGTAGACTTCATTTCTGTTAGTGTATCCATTATTGTTATAAAATTATTATATTAGTTTTCTTTGTATCTCATCATTTTCTAAAACAGAAAAGAAATAAATAAAACATGTATATTTTTTATCTAACTTAAAGGAACATTTGAGTGTAATCATACTATTTTGTTTCGATTCAGAATGCATTTTATTCTAATATTTCCTAAAACTCTTAATTTGTAAAAAGCGATTAATATCTATTTATTTATTAAAACTTTTAAAATTCATTTTATTATTTTTATAAAATCAATTATATTGTTATTATATTCTAATACGTAATACAAATTTTTAATATTTATTTAACTATTAATGATTTAAATATCAATATGACTATTTTAATATCTATTTAATTCTTACTCTTTTATAATATAAAACAAATTATTATATATATATATATATATTTATATATATAAGTTAATAATTTTTGATGAAGAACCTTTTTAACCATATTTTAAGGTAAATATTTTGCAATGTTTACATATGACATTTATTTCATTACGTTTATTTAATAGATTTTTATTCTTAAGAAATTTAATAATATATAGTTTTTCATATAGACACAAGGAAAACCGATCATTTAAAGACTTACCTATTCTAGCGTTTTTAAAAGTTTTCCATTTTAATGTGGGAGTATTATTTGTTTTTTATTTTTAGATACCAATAATATTTCGATAGGGATGTTTTATTTCTGTACTTATTATTATTAACTGAAGACATGCGTTGATAAAATCGTTTTAACAGTGAGTTCTTAGTACTATCCGCATAAATCTTTACATTACTAGGGTTTTTCATAGAAGAAACAGTACATTGGTAGACAATGGATTCTGTAAGGCACCTGCTTTTCAAAGGACACTGTATATGGTTTCTACAATTATACTTATTCAGTTATTGGATATTTCTTATTTTCAATTATGTTTAAATTTTTATTTAAGATATTATCATGATTTTTTATGATTTTTTTCAGATAATTCATACAACTATAACTTAATTTTAGAGCATTTTTATTGAAAATCTTAATTAATGGATTAATATTCGAAAAGTGTCTCTAAATCAAAGCGAGGATTTTTTTCTTAATTTACTGCTAACCATTTGGTTGAAAGGGGGCGTATACCAAATAATATTTTTATTCCTATTTTTTCTTCTAGGGTAGATCTTCTGTTTTACATATTTAATATTTGGGTTTTTATATCCACTATTTTTAAGGCAGTATGATGAAAATTACTATATTTATTAAACACTTCTTCATTTGATGAATTTCTACTAATTCTATATTCAGTGGATGAAGGTACATGTTTAATAATGGATGGAGAATGGTTAGATTTTAGGATTTGTATTTGTTTTTTTATATGGTTGGTATGTATACTTTTCTAAATTTAAAGTCACATCGAGGAAATTTACTTAGTTTAAATTTGTATTAACTTTCTAATTTTATCTATTTTAAAATTTGTGGCATTCCTCACTATCATAAGGCCATCATCCCTGTATAATCCAATATCTTCAGTATTTATATTCTTATGGGCTGGATATGGGCTGGATATATATATATATATATATATATATATATATATATATATATATATATATATATTTAATGTCGTGCTCATGGACAGAGAAGAAATAGCGAGACATTCTCTTTACTAGCAGTTATCAAACTTTACCATCAGTTATGAAAGCTCTTCCCGCATGTTTGCTCTTTAACAGTAACTTATTATTTATTTTTTTGCAATAATTATATTATCGAGTAGTGAAGAATATATATATATATATATATATATATATATATATATATATATATATATCGCTCATTCAGTAATGAATTAGAGCACTCTAACTACTGGTGTATAATACATCATACGCTAAAAAGTCCGCCTCCTTCAACCAAGCGCCAATAGCTCAGACGTAGAATCGCCGATTGACACCAATTAGGTCGGGTTTCAATTCTGGGTAAAAGTAATCGGATATCTAACTGTACTGATGAGCTGTGATACAGTGAAACAGATCTGTCTGCGGATGATTCTCTCTCTCTCTCTCTCTCTCTCTCTATATATATATATATATATATCCACCCTATTATAGTGAAGACCTTTATATATATATATATATATATATATATATATATATATATATATATATCCTTCCTGCCACGTTCAGAGGTTTGGGTATTTTTGTTCTTACGTTTGAATGCAAGATATAGGATGTGCGTTGTGGTGCAGTGGATATCGGCTCGGAACGAGGAAGCGGGGAGCCGAGTTCGAATTCCAGCCGAATTCATTGCATTCACTTACGCGCAAATACCCTCGGGAAAGGTATTAATCCGTCTACTCCTTCCAGTTATGGGTTGAATAACAGGACAGATTGGGTTCTATAGACTTGGTCGGCAACCAGTCTACCGCAGAAAGCAATGGCAACCTACTGCGGAATAATCTTCTGCCCAGTCAGTCATGTCTCTTTCGAGACATGATCGCCCAAGCGTGTATCACGTATAGCACTTAACTGACTGACTGAATTAATAGTAGGTACATCAGTGTATATGTTGCCGTCATTTTAGATGGAATATCGATATAAATATTTTGTCATTTTTGACGGCACGGGCCCACTTGTGTAGAATATAGTTCGTGGGGTCAGAATAGTTACGCATTGCATTCTTATGATGCAATTTTCTAATTATTTCTGTTTTTTTTCTCTCATTCTTACCCCCTCTGTATGCACACATATAATTTATAATATTAAAACTTTTCGTCTCTTTATTCAGTGGTTGTCAAACATTTCTATTACTTTTTTATTCTTGTTATATACGGGGTGTTCCCAAAATAAATTGACGTCATTTGAAATGTGAACATCTAAGTAACTACATATCCCAAGGAAAACGAAATTAAATAGGCTTCATTTTGAACGATAAAAAATTTATTTATCAAAAGTTATTCAAAGGGATATAAATTTTATAACCGATTTCACAAAGCTTCACATATATTCAATATGCACACTATCTGTGACACGATACACGCCAAGTCGGTAGTACAATTCCTGCCAAACACGCTGTAGCATGTCTTGCGTAACATTCTCCAGCGCCTTAGTAATCCTCTCCTTTCGGTTCCTCTAGGCTTGTAGGAAGAAGGGACATATAGACCTGTTATTTCATATCGAAAACAATCACAAGATATCAAGTCAGGTGTCCATTTCAAGAGCATATTTTCATATTTTCATTTCATTACGACGTCCATACCACCATTCTTGTCAGGGCTAGCAACGTTAGAACCACCATTCGGCTCACCCACTAATACGGGGGCGACGCATTATCGCATGTGTATGCGAGATCGATGAACACAAGACATCAACTCGCCGAATTAGTCCCAGAACGGGCGCACCTGAGGAGAGTGGTAGAAGTTGCATGTCATTGACTCTCCATGTGTGGTATTCTGCACACCCCATGGTACGGACTCTAGGCACAGATATCTCTACACACCTGATGTCTTTCACCATCCAACGGGAGTTCTTGCAGAGAGGGAGTACAAACAACCGGTAAATGATGATATGAAAGACGCACGTCACGTACGCCTCAGCTCTACCCTTCAGGGACAGCATGGCACAGTAAGCATTGAGTGGCACTTGGACCTTGTATTAGGTGAAAATTAGTATTAAAAATATATATACTCTATGCGTTGACCCTTGATCATTCTGCTGGCGAAGCCACTCACAGCATCAACATTCTCTGGAGTGTTGATGCTATAGTTAACTGTAGAATAAAATGTGTGGCATTCCAAAAATTAACTTCTGGTGATCTGGCTCTCGGAGATGAGCCTGTTTGCGACCAAATGTCGTTACCCACTAATAGAAGGTTGAATGCAACAGTGGACATTTATACAAAAACGAACATTGAAATTTTAGGAGCACAGCTGTATATACTAAAGCCGCGAAATCACCGAAATATATCGGTAGAGTGGAGAAAACACAGAGGGTGAGTTATCTGACGATTTGACTGAAGATCAGCACTGTACCGTCTGACACTTATTGCAGGTTACTTGTTCATTACTCAATCGTTACCAACATCCTTTTTCTTTTATTTTAATGATACTTGCTTTGGATTGTATCTGAATTGGGTCATAACGTCTTATATTTTATGATTCAAAACGAAAACTTTTTTTTTCTGTTTCATGTTATTCAGATGTTCAGTACATGGTGTTCTTTAGCATCTTTATGTATTTCTGGTGTTTCAAGTCTCTTCTTCGTTGGCGAGGAGATTGTCCAACATTCACAGTCTTATATTGCATAGCAGTTCAGTATTCTTTTCTTTGTTTCTAACTGAATTTTCCTGTTTCGTTATAAATACTTTGCTTTGCTTTTGGAAGGCGTCTTTCATTATCCCAATGCACCTTCGGATTTTATCCCACATTATCGAGCGTATGTTAAAACTCTTCCAAGATATTTAAATTGTTGTACTTAAATAACTCTCAGTGCGCACTGTAACTGTGTTAAGAGGATTTTGTCGTCGATGAAAACCCGTCAGATGGCCAAGGAAGATAAATTGGGTAGGGAAAACCGAAATAATTGCAACAACAGCGTGTTCAGTGATGGCGGAAGCGAGGCATCCAGATAAGTCGGTACATAGATATATTTATGTATATCTACGTACGAAAGGTTCTGAAAAATTCTCGTTCGACTTACCAACCATAATCTCGGTAAATGTATTCTCAGTGAAATAGACAGTTTTTCTCGCCTGAATCTACCATCCGCCCGCGCATTGATTATTTTGCTATATTTCACCTGCTGCTCCGGTTATATATTTCGATATTCTTGACAAAATCCTAAATAGTGTCTGTAATGTTACTGGTCCTGACATGGCATCTCGATATCACTCACTTTCACACCACAAAACGTGGCTTACCTACGTATTTTCTATAAATATTTTCAGTCCAGTTGTTCTAATAATAATCAGTTGAATTCGTTGCATTCACTTACACTCAAATATCCCTGGAAAAGACATTTATCCGTCGCTTTTACATCAAGCTAGGGGTTAAATAGCGCAGTAGATTGAGTTTTATAGCCTTGGTTAGCCAACTAGTCTACATCAGAAAGTAATAGCAACCTACTACGAAAGAATCTGCTCAGTCAGTCATATCTCTTTCAAGACATGATCGTCCAAGCATGTATAATGTATGGCACTTAACTAACTGACTGACTGACTAAAATTACTAACTAGGCATCAGAATTTTACTGTTGAAATAACTAGATGTAATCGTAAGTTCTTTTCTAATAGTTCATTTTCTGGCACTTATTGTCTGTGAAACTCCCTTTTGATTTGTTACTTCCGTTTCAATTACAATCGTCAAAGACTTAAATGCAGCAGCATTCGCCATTTTCTATCTTCCGGAATCCAGATTTTTTTTATTTTCCTATCTAACGCCTTCTCATTTTATCTCACTCTCAGTAACCCCTTTCACTTTAGTGGCTTTCTTGCCTTGCTTGGTGAGAAACGATGAAAAAAAAGTTGGTCAGTATAAGAAATCATTTTGCACACCCTCATAAGGACGAGAATCCGCTGGAATAGGAAATCTGGAAGTTGACCATTTTGACAATAAATTCTAAAATTTACATTTAGTTGAATAGCTATTTCAGCGAGGAAGTTCTCGCTTTATCAGCAACGATCAAAAACAAAAAATTATAACTTCAAATATGGTACAAAAATTCACATACCGGAAGGAACCCTGAACTATATCCATACACAGGAAGGTGAAAAAAAAGAAAGAAATAGAGGGGGAATTTAGAAAGAAAAAATATTTTAAATTTGTCGACTATACATAAAAAAGGGCAGTGACCGAGATTCATGACTCGATATTAGAAGACTTTTAGACGGAAAGTTCCGGTGATTAACGAAATTAACTAACATGATATTTAATTTATTTGTCTGAACATTATTTTTAGCAAATACTTGTATTTGAGTAGATATTCTGTTTTTAATATATATATATATAATTCTACCAATATATATATATATATATATAATTCTACTAAATTTTCTTAGGAAAATACATGCCATACAGTTGGATTCAAATCTGGCAACTGACAAACATTTACCGTAACATTGTCTGTTTACAATTGTTTATATTACGATACACTTTCAGAGTAGAGATGAATATTTACGAGAAATCAAAAGTTTGTGCTTATAAGGATTAATTTGGCTTCGTCTACTGTGTTCGAGCAGTTAAGACGCATCATATCAATCGATAGCTACCCCTATATTGTCAGGGGTCGCAGGTTCACATCCTGCCGAATGACACACATTTTCCTAACAAAATTTTCTCAAAAATATTCAAGCCAGTTAAGGTATATATACATATATAAGTATACTGTTTAATTAAAAATAGAATATCTACTCAAATACGAATATTTATTAAAAATAATGTTCAAACAAAAAAATTATATATATAAAACAGTAACTACTCAAGCATCTACGCATCGTTCATTCAGTAATGAATTTGAATACTCTCGGCTACTGGCGTGTGTTTACATTGTATATAATACGCTAAAGTCTGCCCTCTTCAAGCAATCGGATGTCTAACCGTACTGATGAGTGATGATACAGCAAAACAGATCTGTCTGCGGATGTATATATGGGGGTATAAATTCGTCTCTCTGATCATATTACGTTCAGATAGAGATTTAATCATTGTAGACATTGAAATCGACAAACCTTAAGTGATCACCTGAACAATTTTATATACATTTTTAAAATGAAATTATAACATCTTCAAGCTCAATGACTATTATTCCCTGGGCACAATATGTGCGTGTTATGAGACAGTAAATAATCAGTCTTCGGTAATTTTGTGACATAAGCTCACTCATACCACTTCAACGTCCATATGTGAACCTTCGACTTTTTTTTAATCTGACGCGCGATACGTTTAAGTGTAGTGAACGGGTTCAGTACGAGCAGGTAGACATACGTTCTACTTTTTTCAATTACTGCTGTTTAGGAGAGGACGGATTTTGGACCTTTGAGTGGCTCGGAGGCCATTTTTTTTTCTTTTAATCATATCACCCCAAGCAAGGCAGTAACGCCACTGAAGCACAGGGGGCTACGTAAGAATGAAAAGATTGGAAAAGAGAAAGCCGACAACCACATCCTAAACAGGGAAAAGGGATGAGCTTCTTAACCTGTTCAATAGACGTGGGTGGAGTGTGAACCGGGCGATAGTTTAGTCTATCTACTCCAATTGAAAGAAAAAAAAAGAAAAGAGTGAAAAGATTGGAAAAGTGAAAGCCGGAAACCATATCCTAAACAGGGAATCAGGGATGAGCCTCTTAACCTGTTCAATAGACGTGGGTGGAGTGTGAACCGGGCGATAGTTTAGTCTATCTACTCCAATAAAAAAAAAAAGAAAAGAGTGAACATTTTGGAAAAGAGAAAGCCGGATACCACATCCTAAACAGGGAACAAGGGATGAGACTCTACACCTGTTCAATAGACGAGAGTGGAGTGTGAACCGGGCGATAGTTTAGTCTATCTACTCCAATGAGTTATTTAGAATGAATGTTGGGTTAACGTTACAAAATATATGAACAGACTTTCTTTGACTTTTGGGATTTTCACAGTCCAAAGCTCACTCGTAATATGGGAAATGAGAACTTAAGTATTATTATTAGTGTTGTCGTTGTTGTTGTTAAGCATCATCATCAGTAATATTATTTACAGGCGACTTCTAGAAAGTCATTTTTCAAAGAATTGCTTCGTATTATATAGATAACGCTATGCAACGGAATATTACTTCTACATATATACCAGGTTCTTGGCGGTAACATGGCCCTAGAAAGATCGATGCATTTTACAAGCGATAGAAGCAGACCGCACCTGCGTCAATATCTCAGATCAATTTAAATGTTGCCCCAAAACTGTCAACATGGATTTATAAGAATCGATTATTTCAGAGGGGACTACAAATAATTTTTTTGTTTACTAGTTTTTCACTCAATACCAGACCTATGAGCCACTCAAGGTGGAGGGTTACTGATTTAAGTTGCAGCACGTAAGAGAAGTGCAGTTTATGAAGATATGTTAGAAAGATAATTTCTAACCCTAGACTTAAAGAGGTTAAGATTGTAGTGATCGGAGAAACTTCCCCTCGGGAGTCATTTTGACGAAATAACGGGTTTTGTGAAAAGGCTGTATGAATTAAATTTCCTTATTACAAATGGGATCTAAAGCTAATGGTGGGGGGTAATTCATGAGAGTGATGGTCTACGTTGTATGGCTGTTGTTAGCAATGAAGATCTGAACTGTTGGAAGTAAGTAACGTACACCCTATCAGAAATTGTTGAGCAAATCAAATAAACCTCAATAATTCAAAAAGTTCTTCAGCAATATTTTTCAAATTTAAACACATCCATTTCTATCCCCAGCAAAATACCCACCCGCCACCTGGTGGTGGGCGTGTAAGACTGGCTAAGAGACGACAAGCTATAACCAGCTTTGACATGCTTATACAGGTGCTGGGTAATTTTTGACCATTCGCGCTCGGATTACCCACATTAAAAACCGACCTTGTGTCACAACTCGCTCCAGTGGGGGAACAGGGTAAATACACATCAGCCAGATCTTGGCGGGTGCGTAGAATTAGCTATGACCGACCAACTAAAAAAACTTAGACCAGCTAAGACAAACTTAGTACCCAGTTACCGCGTATGCGGGAGCTGGGTAATATTTGAACAGCGACCCAAGCGTAAGTGCTCGGTTTCCCCAAATTAAAAACCGACCTTCTGTCATAACTTGCTCCAGTGGAGATGGGGAAGAAGGACAGATAACTTCACTCTAAGCCAAATATTGTTGATTGGGTGTGTAGAATTAACTAGGGGACAACCAGCTAAGACAAGCTCTGACCAGTTAAGACAAGCTTAGATAAGTGAAGACGAAGATTAATCCCCAGTTACCGAGTATTCGGAGGCTGAATAAATTTTAACCACATTGTAACATTGTGTTACAACCCGCCTCAGTGAGGGAGGTCGCTGTAGATAAATCTTTAATAAAATATTAAACTATATTTTTTTTCATTTCCCATGGTTAGTTTTTGACATATTTCGAATTTATGAAAATGAACTGAATGAAGTTTGTATCCAGATTAAACTAATACCAGCTTAGATTCACAGAAATGTGATAAAAACTATTTTTCTTTTTGTCTTAAATATATGTTGAAACGTGGGTAAAGGGAAGGTTCTGACAACTACTGAAAAACAGAAAATAACGAAGTTATTCAGTAAGAAATCAAAAGTAGACTTAGATTATAGAACGATAAAGAAGGCTGTTGAAAATAAAACTAAGTTGAGAAGCAAAAGAAAACGTTTTAAAAATTTGCATCCTCGAGATAAGTATAAACTGAAGCGAGTTATAGCGAAACAAATACTTTTGATCAGCGCTTAGATATTCGAAAAAGCTGGAATTGAGAGAGTCAAGAAGAACAAAAGGTGTAGAATACTTTGTGAATTGGAATCTTTAAAAACATCTCCTCGGCAACCTCCGCTCCCTAAAGAAAATATTTTAGAGCGTCAAAATGGTACCAAGAAATGCAGGAAAATTGACTTTTCTAAAGTAATTTTCACGGACGAATCTCGAGTGACATGCGAAAGATGAACCAAAGACTTCATCCAATTTAAACGTGCCTGTGGTTAAAAGAAGGGAACAAGGAAGGGGTAGATTATGATATGGGCTGGAATTGTCGATCAAATAATTATTGGACCATTCAAAGTCGAATAAAGAGTTAACTTGAACAGTTCTAACTATTGCGATTATATGAACAAGACTTTCTTTGCATGGTTCAAGTCCAAATCTCGCAGTTTCAAAGTGAAGCACGTATTTATGGCCCTTCTCATGTATTTAAGTTTACTCATGAATTCTTTGAGCATAAAAGATTTACAAGAGAAAAGATAATAGAATAGCCACCATCAATCTCTGATCTGAATCCGATCAAAAATTAATGATCAATTATGAAGATGAAATTATCTGAAGATGGCAAACAGTGTAACAATAAAGCAGACATATGGGAAGATATATTTGAAAAATACATAATTTAGATGCGGTTAGGTCACATCATGAGTGATGTTACCCTGGTTCATTAACGGCTTCGGTGCTTTACAAATATCATACCTTCTCCCCAGGTTGACCCAGCTAAGGTTGATCACGCTCCGGCCTGTGTCCTAACCTCTGCTTGCTACGTTATTAGAATGCAAAATGTTTTTGGTTGCACAGGAGAAGAGGAAAAATTTCTAGAATAAGGTCGTCCACAAATAAGTGAATGTTCAGTGACGATAATGTGTAAATGGTTCAAGTAAATATCCGGAAAAAAAAACAAATAAATTGATTTTTCGTTATATTAATGTGAAGATAAACGGTTGAAATAGCTAAATGACCAGATAGAGAAAAAAAACTCATTATATATACTAAAATAAATACATAAATTAACACGATGTGGAAGATACCATTCCATAGGGATGAAGGAATATGCCTATTAACAAAATTGAAAATCATACTGAATACGGTAGATATGTAAATAACTAGAGAAAAAAAAATTATAAGTAAGAGTTAATAGCTTCAGGAATCATATTTGGTGATAGCTGTACATAAGTATAACAGCTATTTAAGTTCAAATCTTGGAAGAGCCACAAATAATTTTAACAATAACACAACATATTTGAAAAACACATCATTTAGATGCGGTTAGGACACATCATCAGTGATATTACCCTGGGTCATTGACGGTTTCGGTCCTTTACAAACATCATACTTTCTCCCCAGGTTGACCCAGCCAAGGTTGATCAGGCCCCGGCCTGTGTTCTAATCTCTATTTGCTACGTTATTGGAATGCAAAATGTTTTTGGTTGCACAGGAGAAGAGGAAAAATTTCTAGAATAAGGTCGTCCACAAATAAGTGAATGTCCAGCGATGATAATGTGTAAATGGTTTAAGTAAATATCCGGAAAAAAAAAATTAAAATTAAAATAAATTGATTTTTCGAGATATTAATGTGAAGATGAATGGTTAAAATAGCTAAATGACCAGATAGAGAAAAAAAACTCATTAAATATACTAAAATAAATACATAAATTAACACGATGTGGAAGATACCATTCCATAGGGATGAAGGAATATGCCTATTAACAAAATTGAAAATCATAACGAATACGAGGGTGGAGTGTGAACCGGGCGATAGTTTCGTCCTATAAACACTCCCTTCCACGATCAATTCGATGTCAACGCATTGTGTGCGAAAGACGTCGAAACGAGTCATTGACTCTCCATGTGTGGTATTCTGCACACCCCATGGTACGGACTCTAGGCACAGATATCTCTACACACCTGATGTCTTTCACCATCCAACGGGAGTTCTTGCAGAGAGGGAGTACAAACAACCGGTAAATGATGATATGAAAGACGCACATCACGTACCCTTCAGGGACAGCATGGCGCAGTAAGCCTTGAGTGGCACTTGGAAAAAAAAAACAACTAATGATATTAGTGTAATATTTCGGATTAAAAAAAAACAAAAACAAGGGAATTGAAAAGATAAATGAAGAGATAAAAACTGGAATAAAATACAAAAGTAAAGCGAATGATATTAATAGATATATATGAACAAGAAGTTGTTAGTATAAGCAGTACCCTCCAACGTAACGACTACCCTGGATACACGACAGCAGATTCAACAATTTGGGATAGAAGAGGATTGAAGAGGATAACAACCCTCAGAAAACAGCCTCGGTCTGTTTATCCTATGTGAAGGAATTATCGGGAAAGATACAAGGTATCTCTGGTCCATGTAACATCAGAACGACCTTCAAATGTCATTCAGAAACCTTTTCCGAGTAAGACTACCCATAGAGAAGAACATGATTAAGGACTGTGTGTAAGCCATCCCATGCAGCCAGCTTTGGTTAGAAACATAAAAGAGAAATGCGCCGCCCCTTAAGATAAGAGTGCAAAATCACCCTAAAGCCTTAGCACGAGGGGAAATAGAAAAGTCAGGCGTGGCAGACCATATGTAAAGGGAAAATGGAGATCACCGCCCCACCCCCTATGGGATAAACTTGAAATAATTGATAGAAAACATCACTGAAAAGTATGAAAACTTAAGGAATTAGTGCAAATGCTAAGACACAATAATCTAAGTCGGCTAAGCATAGAAATGAATACAGCATGAGAACCAGTAATACCGAGTGCTAGAGAAAAAATCCAAACAACAAAATTTTAATATGAACTCTGGTAAAAAATTATGACAGAGATATTAGGTTTATAAAGTTCATACATTGATATTCTCAAGAACAACAAGACCCACTGGTTGAATTCGATGACATGACTTAAAGAATTTTAGTTTCTGGCTACAACAGAAAGGAACAAAAACTTAGAAAGATGAGTGGCTTAATACCTTCAGACAAGCTGTAGATCTCTGTGAGACATGGGTTGCAGAGTGGAAAATAAGTAATTACCCACAAGTCCTCGAAAACGTCCCCGAATTCTATAAACGTTGGAAAATGAGAACGAGTCAGCTCAAGCCCAGATATGACAACAATGCTACATTTTTGGACTGGTCTCGCTCTTGTAAAAAGTCACGGGATATCAGATATTTACTCGAGCGGTACAAAGAATTTATCATTTTTCCAGCATCTTTAGTGATGTATCCATAGAGGCTTCTACTTCTACTTCCTGGGATTTTGCGAACATGTTCCCTTGAAGAACAAATAACACTCTCTCGTGTTGAATGATGAAGGTAAACTATGCTTTCCTACGCGTTGGTTTGAAAAATTAAATTTCCCAGAGTGTTATTCGCGCCATAAGTTACAATAGTCAGTCATTTTTGACGTCTGTAAAAGAAATATTGGACAGTGCTATTTACATCGAGGACATTTTAAGTCGTTCTGCTACCATTCTTGAAGTAGTAAACGAAGAGAAGTTTTCTGTCAGGATAATGTCAGCCGAAATGACACCTGTGCTACTCAACATGTTATGCAAAATATGCGACTAATTCCCTGCTCAGTACGAACACCAGACATATCCGTTATTTTACCTGGATGGTACCTAATGTGACAGCGCTTGGCACTTTCAATTAACGTAGCTACAATTCTTGCTGCATTGCATTTGACAAGTACGAGACTAGAGAATGATATCTGCTCTCTATACGATCGTATTCATATCTGAGTGCAGGAATATTTTAATGTCCAGTGAGGATATACAGCCCTTTAACATTAGGTCAGCGTAATCTGTTAATTTTGAAACTGCATGTATGATCATTTACTATAATTCAATTAAATAGAAAAATATATTCCAAGCGTGGCAACTTTATCTAATTTTAGTGGATATATATATATATATATATATATATATATATATATATATATATATATATGCAAATGAATAAAGGACTTACTCTTTATTTCGCACACAAAAAATTGCCAATATCAGGAAGCGAATCTTCCATCTCTCTTCAAAAATAGCGTTTACTACCTGATGAGACATCCCTTCAATGTCGAAATAAAATGTACACTTTGTAGTAGATTGTAATTTGAACATGTTCTAAATTATATATATACATATATATATATATATATATATATATATATATATATATATATTTTGTCATCCGCAGACAGATCTGTTTCGCTGTATCACAGCTCATCGGTACGGTTAGACTCCGACTGCTTTTTAACCCAGGATTGAAACCCGAGAATTGGCGTCAGTCGGCGATTCTACTTCTGGGCTATGGACGTTCGGTGGAAGAAGGCAGACTTTTTTAGCGCATATATTATCGTTATCCGCGCCCTATAGGCAGAGTGCTCTAATTCATTTTACTGAATGAGCGATGAGTATATATATATATATATATATATATATATATATATATATATATATATATATGTGTGTGTGTGTGTGTGTGTGTGTGTGTGTGTGTGTGTGTGTCTAACAGTACGGATGTCTAACCGTACTGATGAGCTGTGATACAGCGAAACAGATCTGTCTTGTACATGCACTTAACTTCATTCAAAAACAACTTATACCGAAACCAAACATCCCTTTCTACATAATTTTGGAAGCTGAAGGATTCAAAACAGAAACCCAAAGTAAAATGAAAAATCCTAGAAAAAACTAGAACTTGCAACTCACTTGACGACATCTGCCCTTTATGTTTAAGTGAAAAGCTACACATTCTAAAGTACCCTAACAGTACCGAACTATTAAACCGTAGAGACGAATTAGCAGTATTATGCAAACATCGCAAATATTTCTCGTTAAAATTTAAATAAACAAAAAGCACCCTACACACGACTCAAAAAAAAATGCAATAAATACACATAATCAACCCTATTAATGAATAGAACAAAAAAAGTAGAAATAAAAGACAACAAACCCCACACCACACCAACCATAAGTCCAGCTACCCGTAAATGGCAGAAAAATAAAATAAAATATTGACACTGCAAAATAAAAAACAACATATATCCCAATACAAAATAACCAAAACTAAACGATAAAGAGGCCAGCCCGAAAGGAAACAACACATACCTTCCCCTAAACCAAATAGCAACACCTTAAAAACCATAAAAGAATCAACTAGACCATCCAAAAATCACACACCACCCATATCATTAACAACGACGCCACCACTACTACATCCAGACAAGATAAATAGGGAAACCTGTCCTGAACTAAGCCACCTCCCCCCCACAAACACCTAACTCTAAGACTTAAATAAGGTCAACAGAATCCAAATAAGCTCCCAACCCTACTTTCATCTAAAAAAGCATATTCACCCCAAATAAACGGTTTTTTCACCAGATAATTTTCATTCCAACTTCTTCACCCGAAGAGAGGCAACCAAAAAACAAGGTTAGCTTCGAAACGCGAAAATTTTTGTGTAGTGATACTATGAATTTATAAACCATTGTAACAAGTATTACAGTATAACGCTCTACGTTTGTATCGAGCACTCTTTATAAAAGTAAATGCATGAACAGCAGGTTAAAAAACCTACGAGTTCCACAACTTTGTTCCAATGTATATATATATATATATATATATTGTTTAATAAGTTTTTGGTCATAATAAGATTAGACCGGTGCACATTTGTAATACAAAGGGTTCAATACAATTATACTCGTTGAAACATTATTTTTAATGAATTCTCGTATTTAAGTAAATGATCTGTTTTTTTTTTAAATAATTAAATCATATATTTATTTTCATCTACTGGCCTGAATAATCGAGAAATTTTGTTAGGATTATTCAGGCCAGTAGACGTTAAATAACTATACGATTTAATAAAAAAAAACAGAATATCTACTCAAATACGAGTCTCCAATAAAAATAATGCTTAAACAAATAAATTAAATATATTTTAGTGTTAATCTATTTCATAATGGATTTCGGAAAATTTCGTATATATATATATATATATATATATAACCTCGAAAATGACATGTGTTGCATAATCATTTCTACGAAGTATGTTCACTTCGTCGCTGGATTAGTTTAATAAATTAATATTAATAGGATCGTCATCAGGATTTTACCTATATACCACTTTCTGTTTGGATTTAAAGATATATATTTATATAGTCTTAATTATGCAAAAAAGTAAATATTGCGCTGACATCTCATTTTAACAGATATATTTAGCACAACTATACAAAATATCTTGAAATTCAACCACGGCCTTCAGATAACTTACAAATCTCCTGCAACTGTTGTGGACAGTCTTCTTGTTTAAGCTGTTTTATTGCTGCCATAATCTTTTTGTTGGTCTTTTGCTCAACTGTGTCCCACTTATACTAATCCAAGGTGAGTTAGGTGGCGAAATATAAGGGGTAATGTTGTCTGACATGGTTGGATTCTCTTGCTTGTATAGCATGGTATATAGAATCTTATTGATCCAGGGTGGCACAACTACCCCAAGGCACCTGGTGTAGGCCTCGAGTTGAGTCTGAGGCCCTTTGGAAAGATGAATGGAGGCACATTGTCGCCATCTCGAGTGATTGCTCTAACCACCTTCGTAATCACCATTAGACTCATCCAAATATTTCTGAATCCTCTATTTATTCCTGCATCAGTAAGAAATCTGGTGAGGCAGACAATCATAACCTCGCTGCTGATCTTGAGAAGCACCTCCACTCAGTGGTGGGCTGGGTCAAGAAGTGCTTCGTAAATTTCAATGCTTCTAAAACGAAACTCCTATCTGTTAACCATCTCAGGAAATCTCTCCTGCCACCCATAAGCATGGACCAAGAAAGTCTCCCTGAAAGCAATACATTGAGCTTCCTCGGCCTTACCCTATCTTCCGAACTCAAGTGGAATTATTATATTGAATCAATAGCTAAATCCACTGCTAGGAAGGTTGTGTCACTGTGTCGGGCCAAGAAGCTTTTTCCGCCTGAATCCGTCCTGCACATATATAAATCAACCATCCGACCGTGCATGGAATACTGTTGTCATATTTGGTCAGGAGTCCTTGCTGTTCGTCTCAGTGTTCTCGACAGGCTCCAAAGAAGAATCTGTAATGTGATTGGTCCCGACCTGACAGCTCGACTCCAGCTACTTTCTCATCGTCGGGATGTGGCTTCCCTCTGTCTCTTCTATAAATATTTTCATGGCTTCTGTTCTGACGAACTTAGGTCACTGGTGCCTTCTCCACAAGAATTAACCAGGTCATCTAGACTAGCAACAAGGTCTCACCCTTTTGCAGTTAGATCAACCAAATGCAGGCGACAGTTCTATTCCATCAGCTTCTTTTTTCGTGCTTCCCGCCTGTGGAACTCCCTTCTATATACTTCCCTTCCTGACGGCTACAACCTCCAGGAATTTAACTGCAATGTCAATTCCCATCTCTTATCCACTTAACTCCAACCCTTTCTACATCACCCCGTGTATCTTGTTCTTTTCCTTTCTCTCTGCCTTCGCAAATGTCTTCACACCTGTGTTCACATCCTTCTCTTGCCCTTTCTCTTTCATCCCCTGTAGCTGGTTCGTCTTTCTCTTCACTCTCCTCCTGTCTAAAACTTTAACTCTCTTATGTAGCCCCCTTGTACATCAGTGGCGGTACCGCCCTTCTTAGGGTGAAATGATTAAAAAGAAACTCTCCTGAGATTGAGACTGAAAGACTATCGAGTATTGAGGATTTCGTCGAGAATGCTAAGCAGTACAGTATGTAAATTTCTGGCAGAAGATATTGCGTCATAGTGCTCTTTACCTCACAAATGGTACCCAACTGACCCTAGTATACAGTCGACAAAAACAAACAACGCGCGAAATTGTAAATATAAATAGTGACAATTTACTCATCGCATCATCTATTAAATTCTTTGTATATATTATGTATAAGTTGTATGGAAAAATATATTTATCTACACAAGTTTATTGGCAAATACAATGGAAAGTTACTTGCAAATGACTTTAGACAGATTCCGAATATATAAACTACATAGGATAACAATCAGAATTTGGGATTGATTTTGCTTCAAATTTTTAGTTTACAAATTTTGGCTGAACAATACCAGCGCGACACGCATTGTGACCCACAGTTTACAACATCTGCCTGTAGTTTGAACGATATTTGAAAATCCGGCTAACATTTGCTAAGATTTCCATAATGGCGAAGTTAAAAAGCTCTTTCATGAACATCATGACGTGATAAATGAACATCATCGTTCTGGAATGGGATATAGATATGTCTCCGACCAACAAAGGATTCTTATTACTACAATTTGAATTATCATACGAAAATGGAAGGGGGATGGGCTATCTATCGAACTGCCTCGAAAAATATGCCTTCGTAAAAAGTGAACGATTAGTTAGATTCATTTGTCAGAAAATAATGCACTTGGAAGCTGAGAAGTTCAGAACAATCTACAGGGAGGTTGTGCAAAGAACCATAAGGGTGAAATTAGTTAGATATTCGATTGTTTAGGACTATATAATAGAAAGAACCTTCTTTCGAAGCCGAAACTCATAAACGCTTGTTTACATATTTATTTCAATAATCCTGTATCGCTTTTGGAAAAAAATATGATCTGACAAAACTAAAATCGAACTATGAATATAGTTCAAAATTCGACTGAAAAAAAGACGCTTCATATGATCTCAAATAATATCCCAAAGATGGTGGCAGAAGTATAAGGAATAGGGATTTCTGTCTGAATTTCTTTGTTGAGGAGTTATCCATATTTACATTCGAACTATTGTTCTCATCTTTGTTATTGTTACTGAAGGCTGTTGTGTGAGGGATAGGAGCAATCTGCGCTGTTTATACGGATATGCAGAATAACAGTTAACCCGAGGCTTAAAGGGGTTAGAATTGTAGTGATCGAGAAAGCATCCCCTCGGGAGTCTGTTCTACAATTACGGAGAGGCTTGATTTTCCAAGCAAGATAATGACCCCAATCATATTGCAATGAAAAAGAAAGGGTGGTTCAAGTTGAAGGAAATGTTACTGACCGCAATCCTATAGAACCTCCGTGAAACGTGCTTAAACTTCGATTTATTAGAGGAATCATCCAAACTTGAAGGGTCCTCAGATGATCTGTCAACGGAAGATATCATGAACTGGACATGTGAGCAACGAGGACATTTTAAGGCAACTTGAAACAAAAAGAATACGCGCAATAAGAAATCGAAACAGATTAAGAAACAGAACGAGGAATGAGGGCTTGGAGAGTTTGAACGCTCAATGGTAACATCGAAAAACCTAACTAGTAAAATTTTTATAAATGGCTGGCAGAAAATGAGCTGTGAGGGATAGTAAACAGACAACGACACTGCTTAGAGCTACAATGTAGAGGAAGTTGTGAAGAGCCATGACTGCTCATTTTCTGAAGGGATACGAGACATAAAAGAGAAAGTTTTGCGGGTGTGTAATGAAAGTTTTATATAGTCTACGAAACAAGATAAAATTGAATTATTCTTTTTCAATTTGAGCCTCTATTTAAGTATACAAAACAAAACAGTTATAAGGGGTAAGTTCTATCAACTATAAACTATAAAACAGGTTAACGAAGATTAAAAAAATGATTAGATTGGTCAACAAAAAAAAATTAAAAATTAAAAAAATATTAAAATAAAATAAAATAGTGCCAAAATATCAAACATCATTTTTTGCTAATTTGAGGGCACTGAATCTGAAAATAACCTTTTTTATTATAATCGTGTAGCGCCAAGCAAAACAATTTACTGCCACTGTTGTGCGGGTGGGGGTTACATAGGAGGATGTTATGAGAAAGAGTGACAGGTTACAGAGAGTGTCAGGAAGAGAATATGAGAAGGAAGAGAATACTGATGAGAGTGGGGTGGACGGAGAAAAAAGCATGAGAGAGAGGATGTAAGTTAGTGAGACAAGAGGTGATTATTGACTTTACATCTGAATTCTTGAAGATTGTCCCTGTCGGGAAAGGTAGTATGCGGTAGGTCATTCCACGGGCGGGAAGTGCTAGAAAAGAAGCTTGGAGTAAAATTTGCGTTCACAATTTATCAGTTTCACAGTAAAAGGGTGGAACGTAGTTGCTAATCTTGTGGCTCGAGAAAATTCATATATGGGGGTACCAGTGAGCTAAGTTTATCGGAGCAGAAGCCGTGAAAGTATTTGTAGAAGAGACACAGGGAAGCCACACTGCGTTGGTGAGAAAGCAACTGTATCCTAGCTGCCAAGTCGGGATCGATTACAATTCAGATTCTCCATTTAATTTTGTCAAGGACCCCTAGGTGGATAGCAAGAGCACCCGACCAGATATGGTAGCAGTATTCAATGCACGGGCGGATGGTAGATTTGTATATGTGCAGGATTTTTGGGACGGGAAAAACTTCCTGGCCCTACACAGATAAACGACTTTCTTAGCAGTGGATTTAGCTATGGATTCTACATAGTTATTCCACTTAAGGTCTGATGTGAGAGTTAATCCGAGGATGCGCAGTGTTTTACCTTCAGAGAGAGAGAACCTTGCTTTTTTCTTGGTTAGCTATTGATTTTGCTGCACAAAAATACTTCAGTTTTGGAAAAAAATGCGGCTTTTTCATTTGCTTTCTGTATAAAAGATATTGATCAATAGCACTATATAACACAACCTCTGGCTGCGTCCAGTCAATCTCCCTGATCTTTGGCTGATTCCGCCCACGTTGTGTTGTTGTTCTCGGATTAACCAAGGTAGGACCGTTGACGCGATTGATCCAGTGATGCGAGGGAATATTATATGATGAAAACCAGATTTAAGACCGCAACGACACGGTGTAGATTACAAGCAAGTCAAAATGTGACGACAAAGAAAAATCAGTTGGCTGGTATTTCAGTAACACGATTATATTCGTGGTGTATTATTTTTTACGAGATTTCCAGTTGGTTGAATATACATCTTTCTCTCTTGTTGTCTAGCAGCAGGCGAGTTTTAGTCCGTCTGCCTCTCAAGTCAATTTCCAACCTGTTTTCCCAAGACTTGGGAACCGACTGACTAATCTCGATTGGCATTCTGATTTTGTCAAACAGACATCATGACCGGGGTGGGAAAGAGTTGGATAAGGTTCTTCATTTTCCTCACTGTATAAATCTTACCAACTCGAAATGAAAACAATTATATTCAGCCATTTCGACTTCCAATAGAACAGGAGATAACACATTCCCTTCTGCTGTCTGCCTGCTCCTATAAAATGTCCAAGTAATACAGCACACAGGAAACTGTCAAGCCTCATTTCGAACCAGGGTCACCCATCGTCAAAACCCATTGATATATATTTTGACTAGAATTACTTTGATAGATTCGCTTAAAAATAATTTTGTACCAATTGTCATCCGCACTTGGGTTTTCTACTTGCTAACACTTCGGCTACTTTTCCCGATAAAAATAATTGTATTTTTCAGTTTTAGAGAAACCTTTTCTCTTCTTTAAAATCAGTTAAAATTAATACCAGCCATCTGAAAATAGGGTTACAAATATATCTCAAAGTAAAATCGTAAAAACATCTCAATTCGTATTTAAGCCATCGTATATTAGTCAGTTTATTGAGAAATACTATTTTTCAATAACAATCAAACCCTAGCTCTTAAAATAACACCATTAAGTATTTTCATTAAATGATTTAATAAACAAGCAGCAGAAATAAAACCTTCGTGAACATATGAACTTGGTTGTCGGCCATGTTCAATGTTATTTATCTCCCTTTTGATAGTCCAGCAGTAGTCAACCATCATTTGTTTGTTTATTTCAGGTGGCTGACATAAATTTGCTCGGCCTACCTGAAAATTGATGGGTTTTTACGGCCTTTATTAACTAAATGCTGCGATTAACCAAGATCATAAATTAATCTTTTTTTCTCCTCCAAAACTGAGAAATTCCAGCAGATCAAAAACAATTGCTAACCATGAAAAGCTAAGGTTATTTTCAGAATTAGCACCATCAAATTAGTTAAAAAAATATGTTTTGTTTCTTAGCAACAAAAATCGTGTTGACCAGTGTTATGATACGAAACATTAAGACTTTAAGGATTTTCACAATAAAATTAATTTCAAATATGATTTATAATTGCGTAGTATGAGTATGTGTTTGTCTCATTCCAGAATAGAGTGCATTCAATTTCACACCGGCCTATCAAGAGAAGCGCGTGCAACATTGAAATAAAATCCCAGCCGATGAGTGTAGATTTCTGTGACTCGACCAACTGCACTTGAATAACAAGCAAGAGAAGGAGACAAACGACTGAAATAGATTGTAATGAAACCTCACCCCGGAGTTAAGAAGGCAGTTTCTGTCTGACACAGTAATCGAGAAAGTAAGGATCGCACAGACGAGCCTGCAAATACTCACAGACTCATTCACACTGGACATTGGTTGAGATGGGATGTTAATCATGAGACAGTAAGTGTTATCATTCCCTGGCATAATGACACAATGAATAATATTAAACCTTTAATGTTTTTTTCTGGTTATTCTTTCTTTTTTTTCATTTAATTTGATTCAACAATTTTAAAAATTCATCGCTGAATATTTTACTTTTCGTAATTAATAGCTTTTGTTATTTGTTATTTCAAACAATTTTCAATTTTGTTAAAAGTACAGTTGCTCAACTTCCTATTTAAACATGACAATATTTCAAATAACTTCAATACACACACACACACACACACACACACACACACACACATATATATATATATATACATATATATATATATATATATATATATATATGTATGAATTTTGAAGTGATATAGAGAAAGCGATGGGAAAATAGTCACTATTTTAATTTCGCGCACGCGCGTGGTTTGTTTTTATTTTGTCGTTTGCAAAGTTGAGTAGGATTAGTTGTGTATTGTTCGGCAAGAAAAACAACATCATGACGCGATTCACTCCACCAGAAATTTGAAGACGACTTTGCAGTACTGCTTGATATTCACACCGGAAGCTCGAACATTTCAAAGTGTTTGAATGTCAATCTGAGGACATTGCGGAGGATTCGGAAAGATCTGGGTGAGTCTCATGGTGATTGAACTCATCACTAGGAATGGCGACGTTTTACCTCTATTCATTATTTTTTAGAGTTTTAGATTCAACGCCGAGCCTTTTTTTATAATCGTGTCGCCCCAAGTAAGGCATTTTACTGCTACTGTTGTGCAGGGGGTTACATAGGAGGAATGTTGAGGATTGAGAGGTTGCTGGGGATGTCAGGAAGAGAGTAGGAGAGGGAAGAGAGTACTGATGAGAGTGGGGTGGATGTAGAAAAGCATGAGAGAGAGGATGTAAGTTAGTGAGACAGGAGATGACTATTGACTTTACATTTAAATTCTTAGAGATTGTAAGTGTCAGGAAAGCAAGTATGCGAAAGAGGATTCCACAGGCGGAAAGTGCGAAAAAAGAAGCTGTTGGAGTAGAATTTACGTTTAGAATTTCTTGGTTTCACATTAAAAGGGTGAGACCTAAATGCTAATCTTGTGGCTCGATGAAATTCGTATATAGGGGGTACCAGTGCGCTAAGTTCATCTGAGCAGAAGCCGTGAAAGGATTTGTAGAAGAGACACAGGGGAGCCACATTGCGTCGGTGAGAAAGCGATTGCATCGTAGCTGCCAAGTCGGGACAGCAAGTCTCTTGAAAATGTAGTGTTGCCCTATGCTAAGACGCTGGCTGCTGGAATCCTCTGTATCTGGCAATAGGACTCTGCACCATGCCATGCAAGCAGGAGAACACAGTCATGGCTGTCAGACAATTTCTGCGACCGCATCATGCCTTATATCTGGCCATCGATCTCTACAGAAAGCAACCCCTTTGAGTATTATGTGTAGAGGGCATTTGGAGACAAACAAAACTCCTTGTAACACCAAAGATGAACTGAAAGCAAGGATTATGGCAGAATTCAAACAAAGATACCATCCAGAGTAGTTGCAGGAGATTCCGAAGTCATTTGGAGTCCGTTGTTGAAAACAATGGAGATTTTATTGAATAAATGTACTTTTTAGCATTTCAAGTTATTATTTGTGTAATTTTGGTAAATATATCTGTTAAAATAGGATGCCAGTGTTGTTTTCATTTTAGCTATAAGGGATTATGTGGTCACTGATGTACAGCAACAGGACTTACACTAACAAACATAGAAACTATCCAGATGTCAGCAGCCACCCTCTTGACCCAGACTGTACTACTTCCTCACTTGATGTAGGCCTCTGTTTTGTGTCGAGACTGAGTGGAAAGTTCCTGTGTGAAGATGAAGAATGTATAGCGCCGTCATCACTAGTGATTACTCTAAACACCATAATGTTGATTGTATATGTCATCCAAGTCTTCCTGAATTCTCTGCGTTGGCACCCAAACACACTGAAATGTTCGTATTGAAGCTTACGACGTGAATGTCCAGGAGTACAGCAAGCCATTTCCAAATCTGTGGCGGAGGAAATTTCGTCATGGTGCTTTTGTTTTCACAGACGGTAATCATCTGACCACACTACTGTGCAGTCGACGAAACCAAAAAAAAAAAAAAAAATAGAATTGCGGAAGTTGGATATTATAAATACAAATGGAGATACCCATCGTATCCTGTATATATGCGTAATATTTCTACATTTCTCTTTATTTACTTTGAGACATTATTCGAGTTTAGACCAATCTGTTCTAGACGTTACTGCCCGACATAAGACAGCGGGAAAATAAATTGATGTTACTAGTCATAAGAAAGAAGTAGAAAAGTAAAATTTCCGGCAACCGATCTCCGTAAACACTTTAAATGAAATATTATATTTGAACGTCTTCTTGTCCTGGTGGTGAGTCTAGAATACGCTGACTACATCCCCTGCAGCTGAGTAATTTCCGACATTGACCTATCTACAAAATAAACGCTTATATATTAAAAAAATAAATAACAAATATATACTTACTCCTGAAACCGGTCAATGTTTAAAATCTCAAATACAAATGTT
Organism: Ascarosepion bandense; assembly: GCA_037127315.1. NCBI lineage: Eukaryota > Metazoa > Mollusca > Cephalopoda > Sepiida > Sepiidae > Ascarosepion > Ascarosepion bandense. The sequence continues at coordinate 1,450,839 of JBBBDQ010002054.1, forward strand.
CACATTTTCCCTATAATCGAACCAATTAAAATTTAAATGTTTTCAAGCTCAGAAGAAAACGACAAACCAAGTAAATGCTTACCAACTACTAACAATTATGTACTTCGGAACAAAATAAAGAATTATTGACCTATTCTTATGCCATGTAAATGGTTATAGATTCATACCTAAACAGCCGATCTTTATAGATTCCTGAACAAAGTAAATGTTTGTAGACTTAAATATAGACAACCAATATTTATCTATTCCAAACCAAGTAAATGCTAACAGATTAAAATATTAATAACCAATACTTAACTATTTCCAAACAAACTAAATAATATTTGACTAACTATAAACCAGTATTATTTACCTATTTCCAAAGCAAGTCAATGCTTATAAACTAATATCGACTAGTATTTATTGATCCTTAAACCAGGTAATTATTTATTGCCTCAAAAACACCGACCATTCAAATGACAATTCGTACCAGTATTCAATTGAAATTCTGTACTGAAATAATATTCAAATAGTCGCTTAAGGACATCGTCGAGAAACAGTTGGTGTTTGTAAATTATTATTATTATTATTATTATTATTATTATTATTATGAAAAGCCTGGTTGCAAAATACCTGTTATCAGTAGAACTACTGAAAAAAAACAATCTTGGCATTAAACTTTATCACAACTCAATACTATATATATATATATGAATTGAATATATAGATCGAAATCCGACAAGATGTATAGAATAAATAAAGAAAAAGTAGGAAATAAGTGTCTTTAATCGAACAGGTTTCACTTATAAGAACCTTCTTCAGAGATTCTTCAAAGACGAATGATTTAAAAATCCAAGAAAAAATGTGTTGATTGAGATATGGTTTTTATTGGTCAGATACGAGTCACGTGTGATAAAGCAATGAGTGAATATCAAAATGAATATTAAAATATGTTAATTTTTGGACTCGAAAAAACCAGAAGGAGAAAACTTGTCTATTAATTGATATGGCTTGTCCAGCGGATTGTAACATAGCAATCAAGGAATTTGAAAAACTGTCAAAATATAAAGACCTGGAAATTGAAATAGAAAAAATGTGGAAATTGAAAACAAGAGTTGTGACAGTGATAGTAGGTGCACTTGGAATGATAAAAAATGGAACAAAACAACACATTGAAAGAATCCCTGGAAACCCCAGCTTAAGAGATATACAAAAAATTGTATTATTAAGTACAGCCCACACACTAAGGAAAACGTTATCTATGTAATGCTGGGGATGATAGGGAGGATAGAAAAACATGAAATGGAGTCATAACAACACGCCACTACCTGCCTTAGGTCTCCCCGCAGACTTGGTTGGTAGTGAGACCAATGCAGAAATCTAAATATGATGAAAAATGACATAATAATAACAAATGTACATTTTAAACAAAATGATCACGGCTTTTCGCAACTTAATGTTTTAAATTACCCCTGTCCCAACATTTTTAGAATTATTATGAGAACAGGAGTGATTTTCCTAAAAATCTCACTGAAATTCAAATACAGGGTGAAAAGCCAAGTAAATTGCTAATGAATATTGACTATTTAAAACTAGTTTTTTTTGTTTTTTTTTAATCATTTCACCCCGAGCAATGCCACTGATGAGCGGGGAGCTACATAAATGTAAAAAGATTAATTAGAAAAGAGTGAGGAGTACAAACTAGTTAGAAAGGAGCAATAGAAAGCTGAGAATGCAGGTGCGATGACAGATACATAGGTGGAGAGAAAGGGAAGGTTATACGGGGGTGGGGAGAGAGCTAGAGTCCAGTGGTTAATAGATGAGTATTGACTTTGCATTTAAATTTCTGGAGGTTGTAGCCGTCAGGAAAGCAAGAATATGGGAGCGAGTTCCACAGGCGGGAAGTGCGAGAGAAGAAGCTGCAGGAGTAGAATTGTCGTCTGCATTTGGCTAACCTGACTGTGAATGGGTGGGACCCAGTTGCCAGTCTGGTTGCACGAGTAAACACCTGTGACTTAAGTTCGTCCGAGCAGACGCCATGAAAGTATTTATAGAACAGACAAAGAGAGGCCACATTTCGACGGTGGGGAAGTGGCTGCAGTCGAGCCGCCAGATCAGTATCTATCGCATTAAAGACTCTCCTTTGGAGCCTGTCAAGAACACTGGGGAGAACGGCAGGGGCGCCTGACCATAAATGGCAGCAGTACTCCATGCACGGCGGATGGTTGACTTGTATATATGCAGGATGGATTCAGGCTGAAAAAGCATCTTGGATCGACATAGTGACCCAACCTTCTTAAAAGAAATGTATTAAAAAGAAGTTATATTTAATTTTTCCTATTTTCTATTAAACAAGTTATTTTGAAACTACTCTATTGAAAATTTATGGGATATTTTGAATAAAAAAATTGATAAATCTAATGTTACTTCACAAGACACACTTTGGGAACAAGTACAAGCTGTTTGGCAGGAGATACCATTACATACATTGAAGAAGTTTGTGATGTCAATGCCTGACAGAATGAAGGCTGTGATCAAAGCAAAAAGCTATTATAGTAAATATTAAATTTATTTTGTATGAAGTATTTTTTCTTGTTAAAGCATTTGTTGAGTAAATCAAATAAAATTACTTTAATTAAATTGTTTATTTTCTGTTAATATGCCTCATAAAGATAAATTCTTTTCTCTAATAATTTTGCACAGTAGTGTATATGATAATCGGTTAACGTATTTTTATCTTTTGAGAACATCACTGGTAAACTATCAGTTAAGGCATGAGATGAAACGACATGCTTTAATTGTTGAGATACATGCAAAGCACAGCAATGTTGAGAGGTTTGCACGTTTTGGGAAGAGGCTAGGTAGTGTGTACATAAAATTCGTGAAGATTTGTAAGCCACCAACGGGGATCATCCACGTGCAGTGAAGCGTAAACTGCGTCTACGGCTTTCGGACTGCATCAAGACACCACAATTCGTACGGCAAGTGCCGGATATTCATTATCTTCTTCTATGTGCTGAGTCTCTTCGGGACTTATGCAATCATGGCCTTCCACATTTTCCCTATCTGTTGTAGCTCTTAACACCCTTTTTTTTTGTTACCCCTCCGAAACTCCGTTCTGCCATCCATTTGCTCATGTCCATAAAGTATGTCATGTGTTGTTTTCTCTGTATCTCTTTTCCCTATCTGCCCTGTGAGTATCAGATTATTCAAGCCCTTCTTCCTCGTTACATGTCCCAGAAACTTCAGCTGTCTTTTCTTGAAGGTAAGTATGTTTTTTTTTAATTCCATCCTCATCATTGCTAATATGTTCTGTCCATGGTACCCTAAGCATTTTTCTATAGAAACAATTTTGTTGCTTCAAACTTTCCTTCACCTTTCATGAGATTATCCAGAACTCGCAGATATACTGAAGGACAGACATCACATAACCGTCCAGTAAACTCTTAATTCCGGCATATCCATGAAGGCCATCGCCTGAGATTTCTAAATGTCTGAGGATGCAATCTGCAAAGGTGGTGGATAATACATGGTAGTTTATATTGGTACGAACACAAAAATAACGGTTGTTCAGAGCAAAACGATTACTGAACAAACTGAAACATCCAGAAGAACATGGCATACGCCGTTTCTTTATCATACAAAAGGAAATCGACCAAATTCAAGAAGTTGAACCAGAGAAATGATCCATTTTCTGCGCAGCAAGTTTCTTGCTTTTCTTATGTCTTTTGAAGTGGTGAGTAGTGAAGGCCACGTCATACAACCCCACTTCTTTCATTAGAGTCTTTGGTTGGATGCTACTTGCTACATGAAGGCACTTGTCTTTGATGGAAGGAATCTGCATCTGTGCACAAAGTGTTGTATAAATAATTTTAAGCAACTGAAATATGGTTCGGCAGAAGGATGCTGCGAATATCAAGCATGTGAGCAATGATGAGGTCCTACAATTGATGGAAACAAAAAAAGAAATTAATACTGAGCATCAGAAAGAGACAGCTAAAGTTCTTGGGACATGCAATGAAGAAGGAGAGCTTGATACCAACAGGCCAGGTACATGGAAAAAGAGACAGGGGAAAGCAACGGATAACATATTTGAAGGACCTAACCACGTGGATGATGGAACGAGGGTTGCCTGGTGTAACAGGAGAAGGCGTACTAAGAGCCACCAGGGATAGGGAGACGTCGAAAGCCATGATCGCCTACGTTCTGAAGGGACAGGGCACATATAAGAAGAAGATAGAGCTGTTTTTCTTATTGTCATCAATGCATAACTTTCACACCCTGTATATATATCGGATGTATCTGGACAGGCTTATTTTTATTTATATCAATTTCGTAAAAAGACCAACGACAGTTCTTTGTTAAGGATTTTTAAAACAGTATAGCCTTTCTATATTTCGCATATTTCCCTGTATTTCGATATCTTCAACTCTTATGTTCATGACTTCCATCTTTCTGATATCCTTTCCCCGATACCCCTTGTATCTTTTCTTCTTTCTTTTCACTCTACTTTCATGTATCCCTGTTCACACTAGTATTCACATTCTTCGCTTATCCAGTCCCCGACACGCCCTATAACCCGTTCCTCTTTCTCTTCGCTCTCCTTTCATGCAGCCTCCTGCGCACCAGTTGCAGTACTGCCTTCTTCGGGGTAAAAACGATTACAATATATATAAATATATAAGAAACATTAAGGCAGACACGTTATTTCATGGTGAATCGAAAGTATAGGCCTATTTCAGGCGAACCATCATTAGCTTCCATCTTTATTTTACAAAAGATTTTACACGATTATTTTACTTTATTTTACTTTATTTTACAAAGGATTTCACACGATTCGTGTCAAATCCTTTGTAAAATAAAGACGGAAGCTGATGATTGTTCGTCTGAAATAGGCCTATACTTCCGATTCACCATGAAATAACGTGTCTGCCTTAATTTTATATATATATATTTTCTAAACATATTCTATTAAATATAAGAGACAATGAATGTCTATTATGTTTAATCATGAGCCGTTCTAAACGTCGTATTTTTGCTTTAATTTCAGTTGAAAATAAAGACAAAAATTCTCCAACATTTGGATAATTATTTATTGGTTTTCTTCTAAGCTTTCGGCTCACATGAGCCATCTTCAGAGAGGTTGTTTAAACTGAAATATTATAAAATCCACCATCACCGACGATTTTAATTTGTGTTGACATAAAACTCCGCTTGGCAACGGCAATAGTTACCAAAAATAATAAACGCAGTTCTTAAGTTTGCGATGCGGTTTTATGACGTCACACCGCGGGATAGCGCGAAATGACAACAAAACCATGTAGTCAAATGCAATGTAATATGTTATTTCCTGTTTATCAGCCCGGCTACCTTTATGGAAATGTAAAAATCCATAAAAAAGATCATCCCCTCCGACCTATCATTTCTCAAATACTCACAGCAATATATAACCTTTCCAAAACACTTAACAAACTAATTACTCCCTATCTTCCTGGTAAATATAGTATTAATTCCACGGACGAATTTTTACAGATTCTCCATTCCGTAAAACCTAAGAATCAAATAATTGCATCTTTGGATGTCCAAAACTTATTCACAAATGTTCCCGTCCAGGAAACAATTGACATCATTATCCGTGATGTATACAACCATGCTACTCTCCCATCAATCAATATTAAACCCACTATATTAAAAAAACTATTATTAGCATGCATCACACAAGTACCCTTTCACGATCCCTTAGGCAATATTTATACACAAATAGATGGTATTGTGATGGGATCTCCTTTAGGTCCCCTCTTTTCTAATTATTATATGGCAAATCTAGAAAATAAAATAATTAATGACAACAATAAACCCTCTATATATGTAAGATACATAGATGACATCTTTGTTTTAGCTAAGAATATCGATCAAATTAAATATCTTAAAAACAAATTTGAAAGTCACTCCGTCCTCAAATTTACATTAGAACTTAATATTAATAACAAACTCCCATTCCTTGATGTATTCATTGATTCTAGCACACATAAATTTACTACTTCTCTATATAGGAAACCAACTAGCATAAATTCGTGTCTTCTTAATTATAACAGTGAATGCCCCCAACGATATAAGTTAGCTGTTATAAAAAACTTACTTCAATGCACACAAATGATATCTTCTTCCAAATCTATATTTTATAAAGAATTACACAACATTAAGCAAACACTAGTCAATAATGGATTTCCTAACTCCGATATTGATCAACAAATTAAAATGTATCTTAACAAAATTAACAATAGCTCTAACAATAATGATAATATTAATAATAATGGTTTACATCAAAATAAACATAACACTATTAACTTATACTATTGCAACCAAATACATAATAATTATAAACAAGATGAAAAAACTCTCAAAAACATAATACGTAGAAATGTTAAACCAGTCGAAAGTAATAATCAAATTAAACTCATTATATATTATAAAAGGTTTAAAACAATTGACCTCATAGTCTATAATAACCCAACAAGCACTAAACTAAATTCTTTACAAAAAGACAATGTAGTGTACCAATTTACATGCCCATTCAGAGATTGCATCTCTGATACTAATCAAAAACCTAGTACATATATTGGTTTTACTACAACCACGCTCTCCCGTAGACTTACATGTCATCTTTTTGATCAGAGTACTATTAAACAACTTTTCTCTGAAAAACATAAACATGTAGGTAATATCAGACAGATTTTGGTCAACAATACGGTGACCCTTACTCATACACACAGTAAGAGGAACCTGCAGATATTGGAGGTCATGTACATCAAATCAAAACAACCAAAACTCAATAAAATCAACTTTAAAACAGGAAATAACCTATTACATTGCTACATGGTTTAACATATTACATTGCTACATGGTTTTGTTGTCATTTCGCGCTATCCCGCGGTGTGACGTCATAAAACCGCATCGCAAACTTAAGAACTGCGTTTATTATTTTTGGTAACTATTGCCGTTGCCAAGCGGAGTTTTATGTCAACACAAATTAAAATCGTCGGTGATGGTGGATTTTATAATATTTCAATTTAAACTACATCTCTGAAGATGGCTCATGTGAGCCGAAAGCTTAGAAGAAAACCAATAAATAATTATCCAAATGTTGGAGAATTTTTGTCTTTATTTTCAACTGAAATTAAAGCAAAAATACGACGTTTAGAACGGCTCATGATTAAACATAATAGACATTCATTGTCTCTTATATTTAATAGCATATGTTTAGAAAATTACTTGCTGCCTCGATATACTATATATATATATATATATATATATATATATATATATATATATATATGAATGAATAAAGAACGAAGAATATATTTGCAATGTTCAAAACATTAATTTAAAACAGTGCTCAATATAGAAATAGAGCTATGAATATTTATAATAAATTATATTTTAGAACATGTTCAAACTACAATCTACTACACAAGTGTACATTTTGTTTCGGCATTGAAAGCACATTGTCTCACCAGGTAGTTATTAATGATGGAAATAAACGTTATTTTTAAAAGAAAATTAATGAAAATTCACTTCCTTTATTGGCAAAATTTTTTGTACGAGGTAAAGAGGATAGGAAAGGCGAGAAAACCAGAAGAGAAATAAAAAAAGGAGGAAAGAAATATGAGGAAAGAGCCAATGAAAGACAGCTCAAGGAGAGATAGACCCCAGATTTAAGTAGGAAGTATAAGCAGATACACGACGTCTTGCTTAACAAAGAGGAAAAAGTGAGAATATGCACAAAGGGGGAAGAATGTGAGAAAAAGTGAGAAAATGCACGAAGGGGGAAGAAAGTGAGAAAAAGTGAGAAAATGCACGAAGGGGGAAGAAAGTGAGAAAAAGTGAGAAAATGCACAAAGGGGGAAGAAAGTGAGAAAAAGTGAGAAAATGCACAAAGGGGGAAGAAAGTGAGAAAAAGTGAGAAAATGCACAAAGGGGGAAGAAAGTGAGAAAAATGAGAAAATGCACAGAGGGGGAAGAAAGTGAGAAAAAGTAAGAAAATGCACAGAGGGGGAAGAAAGTGAGAAGAAGTAAGAAAATGTACGGGGGGGAGTGAGAAAAGTGAGAAAATGCACAAAGGGGGAAGAAAGTGAGAAAAAGTGAGAAAATGCACGAAGGGTGAAGAAAGTGAGAAAAAGTGAGAAAATGCACAAAGGGGGAAGAAAGAGAGAAAAAGTGAGAAAATGCACAGGGGGAAAGAAATGGTATCTATGTGTATATATATATATATATATATATATATATATATAGCCAAATGAATAAGGAACGAAGAAAATATTTACATCGTTCCAAACATTAATTTAAAACAGTGCTCAATATAGAAATAGAGCAATGAATATTTATTATAAATTATACTTTAGAACGTGTACAACTACAATCTACTACACGAGTGTACATTTTGTTTCGACATTGAAAGCACAATGTCTCATCAGGTAGTAAACGTTATTTTTAAAAGGTAATGGAAATTTACTTCTTTATATTGGCAATTTTTTTTTTTGTGTACGAGGTAGAAGGGGTAGGGAAAATGAAAAACCAGAACGGGGAATCATAAAAAGGGGTACAGAGGAAATAAAAAACAAAAAGAGGAAAACGGGAGAAGAAGGATTAAAGAGCCTGATGAAAGAATCAAAGAAAGGTGTCAAGTTTCGATAAAAAGTAAAGTATAGTCAGATACGAGCTTTGATGACCCAGCTTCTGAGCTGTTGCTTTCAATGTCGAAACAAACAGTACACTTTTGTAGTAGATTGTAGTTTGGTCATGTTCTAAAGTATATCGTTTATTCAGTAATGAATTAGGACACTTTTGGCTACTGGCGTTTTTATCACACGCTAAAAGTCTGCATTTTTCTACCGAGCGCTCATAGCTCAGAGGTAGAATCGCCGACTCACGCCAATTCGGTCAGGTTTCAATGTACACTCGTGTAGTCGATTGTAGTTGTACACGTTCTAAAGTATAATTTATAATAAATATTCATTGCTCTATTTCTATATTGAGCACTGTTTTAAATTAATGTTTGGAACGATGTAAATATTTTCTTCGTTCCTTATTCGGACGAATTACCGTACTGATGAGCTGTGATACAGCGAAACATATATGTCTGCGGGTGACTATATATATATATGATTTACTAGAAAAGTAGTTACTTACTTAAACATGAAATCCGTTTATTGATGAGTTTTATGCCCACATACCAATAATAATGGATGTGTGTGGTCCAGTGGATATCGGCTCGGAACGAGAAATCGGGGAGCCGAGTTCGAATTCCAGCTGAATTCCTTGCATTCACTTACGCGCAAATACCATCGGGAAAGGTATTAATCCGTCTCTTCTCTCCAGTTATGGGTTAAATAACAGGACAGATTGGGTTCTATAGCCTTGGTCGGCAATCAGTCTACCGCAGAAAGCAATGGCAACCTATTGCGGGATAATCTTCTGCCCTGTCAGTCATGTCTCTTTCGAGACATGATTGCCCAAGCGTGTATCACGTATGGCACTTAACTGACTGACTGAATATAATAATTGAAATAATGATTAAGGCTTCTACTGGTCATAAAGTCGGGGATCGGTTTTCTATTGTTATGAAGTAATAAACTGATCCCCTACTACTTACTACTTACTAATATAATACATCTCTTTTTTCTCTAGCCATGAGTCAAATAACAGGACAGATTGGGTTCTATAGCCTTGGTCCGCAACCAGTCTACCGCAGAAAGCAATGGCAACCTACTGCGGGATAATCTTCTGCCCAGTCAGTCATGTCTCTTTTGAGACATGATCGCCCAAGCGTGTATCACGTATGACACTTAACTGACTGACCAATAACAAGCAGCTAATGGGATTCAAATTAACTCTAAGTTAGAACAACAGAGATTTTGTTACTGTCACCGTCACGTAATCGAATGCCTTATAAACCGAATAATTAATTTGTATTCGTTAGGTGATTTGTAACCCATAACTATTCCGATTTTCTGCTGTACGAGGGTGGACTGAAAAGTTAGTAGATTGACTATTAAGAAATGATGCCAGAGCTGTTAAATCTTGCATATATTACTTTTATCTCTTTTTATTAATAACTGCATTGATTTTTTTACCTGGCATCTGACTATTTAAAGAAAGCTGTTCATCCTGTTGGTCAAAATAGTCATCAAAAGCTGATACGACGTCATCATCGTTGCAATAATCGTTTCCAGTCATTTTTCTTTTTCTGTTGGGAAAGAGATGATAGTCAGATAGGGAGAGTGATCAATCAGTTCAAAGCCACAGTCACTCCCAGAAGCCAAGATTATTTTCCTCATGAAACAAGACACCTTTCGTTACTTTTCGTAGGTGTTTGATCTTGATAACCTTTCGTAAATATTTCAGCAAGTTGGCATAGTACTCTTCATTGATGGTGCGATCATTTTAAAGATAGTCTATAAACACAGGATGTGCGTTGTGGTGCAGTGGATATCGGCTCGGAACGAGAAATCGGGGAGCCGAGTTCGAATTCCAGCTGAATTCCTTGCATTCACTTACGCGCAAATACCCTTGGGAAAGATATTAATCCGTCTATTCCTTCCAGTTATGGGTTAAATAACAGGACAGATTGGGTTCTATAGACTTGGTCGGCAACCAGTCTACCGTAGAAAGCAATGGCAACCTTCTGCGCGATAATCTTCTGCCCAGTCAGTGATGTCTCTTTCGAGACATGATCGCCCAAGCGTGTATCACGTATGGCACTTTACTGACTGACTGACTGACTGACTGACTGACTATAAACACAATGCATTTTGGATCCAAAAATACTGAGGCAATCTGCATATTAAATCACCTTGGCCTTCTGGAAAAAAGTGACGAGGAGTGCTTCTATGAATTGTCTCGTTGTCAACGACTAAAAGTGTTACTAATCCTGGGTTAGGAAACAGGCTGAATCTGCCTAAATGGATGTTAGATTTTACCGTAATGTAATCGCAGAATGTGCGTTGTAGTGCGGTGGATATCGACCCAAAACGACAAATCGTGGAGCCGACTTTGAATTCCAGTTGAATTCTTTGCATTCACTTACGCACAAATATTCTTGGGAAAGGTATAAATCCGTCTCTTCCCTCCAGTTATGGGTTAAATAATAGGACAGATTAGGTTCTATAGCCTTGGCTGGCAACCAGTCTACCGCAGAAAGCAATGGCAACCTACTGCAGGATAATCCTCTACCCAGTCAGTCATGTCTCTTTCGAGACCTGATCGCCCATAGCGTGCATCACGTACGGCTCTTAACTGACTGATCAGCTTAATACACTTTTAATAACGTGTCAGAAGATGTCACACCCACCAAATAGAAATGTTCGTCGTGCCAAGTTCATTATGCAAAACATTGTCAGTTCTCTCCCGGCATAAGCTGATACCATTAGGTAATTGATTTATAGTCAATCGTCTGGCATTCACGACTATGAGGTGAGCGTGTTCAATGTTTTCCTCGATGGTGGCAGTTGTAAGACCTCCAGACCTTAAGCAATCTTCAAAATTCTCCCTTCCTCTCCAAAATCCAGCTGCTAACCTTTGCACTGTTGATAAAGCCAGGGCTTCAACTATCAACTTAATATATAGAGTGATGAAAGAGCCATTTACTCCTGTCTCAATAATATGTCTGGTCATTTTGGTAAACTGTTCTCTATTAATCATCTAAGAGGCTTATTTATGCCTTTTGCCATCATGGCTGATGCTGACCTCCAGGAGAATGAACCGTTACGCCTTCTCGGGTTAACGTTCTTCCAATAAAGTGGAAATACAATACTGAATCCATTGATAAATCAGCAACTAAAAAAGTTGGTTCACTGTGTCATGTCGAACAGTCTTTCTCTCTGTAACCTAACCTATACGTCTACCATCCGTCTATGCTTAGAATATTGCTGCCACATATTGTCTGGTGCTCATGGTATACATTTAGAGATTCTTGTCAAAATCCAAAGAAGAATTAGCAATATTATTGGTCCTGACCAGGCGTTTAGGTTTCAGGCACTTGTCACAGCCATAAAGTTGCTTCCCTGTGTCTTTTCTGTAGACATTTTCATGGTGAGCTTTTCTCTATGGTACCTAGACTTCTTGAGTTTAAGCGTATTTCTCGATTGGCAACAAATTTACAGTTGAACTGGTTCGATGTAACCCTAAATTATATGCTAACAGTTTCTTTTCTTGCACTTCCTTGACGACTCCATGCTTTCCAGTCAACTTTGACTTTCAAAAATTTAAATGCAGTGTCAATCGTTATCTACTGTCTTCCTGATTACTCTTCTACTGCTCTTACTCCTTTGTAATGTTTCTGCTTTCTAATTCTTACACAGCCACTAAACCCTTTGTATCTTAGTGCCTTTACTGCCTTGCTGGGCACAAATCCGATAAAAAATCTATCTATCTATCTATCTATCTATCTATCTATCTATCTATCTATCGGTATGTACTTATGGATTTAAAATTTGAATTACTGTATATTTGTATAGCAAGCTTTCTTGGAAAATCTTTCATTGAATACAGACGACAAGGATAATTTAATTAATTTTTATTGCGTTTTTCCAGCATCCTAACATTTTCCGTTTTGTTGGAGATAAGGAATATAAAAATCGTCTATACTTTTTATCTTCCCAAGCGCTTTTGGCCACTTCTATAGTTTATCAATGGTGTTTATGTCTCGGGAGTTGTTATTTTTCTTAATGTTTGACTGTAACGTAGTAAATTATTTTTTGTCTATAAAAAAGGTGCGTTTATTCCAAGTTCTCACAGGCCGTTCGCGACTAGAATTCGCGTGAGCATCTTTTTTATTTTAAGATAATATATATATATATATATATATATATATATATATAAACTTATTTATAAATCGAAATTTGTCTGTGTGTGTGAGTGTCCGTTACCTATAGACTCCGAAACGGCTGAACCAATTTTCTTGAAAATTTACACAGTTGTACTATAAGCGTCTGCGAGTGTTCTTAGCTAGGTTTTGTGTCGAGGTACCCCCGATAAATATCGAAAATCGATAATCGAAAAAGTCGGGTAATAGAAGGAGTGGTCTGATTTTAATCCAATTTGATACACTCATAGACAAAGACATAAGGAAAGATATTCAGAAGTTTCAAGGTTGCAGTTCTTACAATAGTGCCGAAAATTTGATATCAATACCAGGAAATCAAAATTTGACTTACATACATTCATTTTTCTTTCAGTCTACGGTTTCGCTTTAACTGGAAACAACTATTGCTTTTTAATCTTTCGTGCCAACGTCCAAAGAGTCTGAGCTCCAGGAATATGGATTAGTTTTAAAGCTTTCATTACACCCGAGCAACTGCTAGTATATATATATATATATATATATATATATATATATATATATATATATATATATATGCGGTGTAATATATAAATAATACATATATTTTGAATTATTTTACCCCTAGCAAGGGGTTACTGAGAGTGAAGGAAACGGAGAACGCGATAAAACGACACAAGATTCAATGAGACAAAATGTGAAGGCTTAAAAATAAAACGAAAAACGATTGTATTTTAATTTTTGAAGATCCTATAAAGCGGAAAACCAGAAGGGTGTTTCTCAAACAAGAAGCGCAATGATATAACTATCAGCTTAGAATTCTCGATTACAACTCGCAGTTTCAAGTGAAATAATAAGATCTAACTGCTGATCAGACACCTTGCTTGAATTCGTGAAGTCGAGGTAGCAAATAGGAATGTTCACCAGAAATAGTCATGAAAATATCTATCGAAAAGGTAAAGTGGAGCTTTCGTTACAGCAGTAGGAAGGTTGTGATGAGAAGTCAGTCAGTTAGTTAAGTGCCATACGTGATACACGCTTGGGCGATCATGTCTCGAAAGAGACATGACTGACTGGGCAGAAGATTATCGCGCAGTAGATTGCCATTGCTTTCTGCGGTAGACTGGTTGCCGACCAAGTCTATAGAACCCAATCTGTCCTGCTATTTAACCCATAACTGGAAGGAATAGATGGATTAATACCTTTCCCAAGGGTATTTGCGCGTAAGTCAAGACCGATAATGTCGCCGATTCTTCTTTGGATTTTTTGTCAAGAATCTCTAGATCAATTCCAGAGAGAAGAATTCTCCAGCACAACATAGTGAATAGATGTTCTTCACAGCAATTAATTCACTATAACCATTCCACTTAATTTCAGAGGAAAATCTAAGTGCAAGAAATCGCAATGAGTTGCTCTGTCGGAGGTTAGCATCATCCATTCTGATAAAAAAACATAAAAATTTACTTAACAAGATTAATATACAGGGTGTCCATCCTTAAACTCTAGACATATTGGCAAAAATGTATATTTTCAAGAAATTAATTTTTCAAATAGATTTTATTGAATTGGAAGATTAAAAAATAACAATATGATTTTCATCATTTGTGATGCAAAGTTTAATGCGCTTTGCAAGGTTCCCGTAAACTTGATGCAATAATTCTACATTGCCGTCAATTTAGCAAATTCACTCTTTATGCATTCAATCAAGTGTGTTGCATCTGTGATTTTCATTGAGTACACCTTCTCCTTTAGCATATGCCAGAAAAAGAAATCAATACTCTCTTCTATCGACAAAACCATGTTTAATCTGTGGAAGTAAAAATATAAATATAATGAGATTTCCTAATTGTCCAAACTTTAGGGACACTCTTTATATCAATAGATATAAGTTTCGTTTTAGATGTCTGAAGTTTAACAAGCCACTTCTTGCTTCAGTTATAACATCAGATAAAATGTTATTTTCTAAATCAGTTTCTAATTTGATTTAGTCGAACCTATCAGACCTACACGAGCAAATAGTCGAGGAGGATACCCGCATTAATGCAAAAATATCTAGAGGAGTGGCCATTCAAGATATCTTTCATGAGGCGGTTAGATGAGAAATATTGAATCAAACCAAATAAACAACCGGAAATAATATATGTCTTCAACTTTCGAAGAAGACCAGCATACCAATCCCTTACCCTTTGGGGTATCTAAAGCAATAACCAAATCTTCGCCAGTCTTAATTAAAGCTTAAGTTTTTTTTTCAGTGGTAACAGCCAATGTATAAGTGGTGTTCCCGAGAAGCTAAAATCTTATTACTTATCGGAAAACACACACACACACACACACACACACACACACACACACACACACACATATATATATATATATATATATATATATATATATATATAAGAAAAATTAAGGCAGACGCGTTATTTCATGGTAAATCGGAAGCGTAGAAATATTTCAGGCAAACCATCATCAGCTTCCATCTTTATTGTACAGAAGATTTTACATGAATGAAATTCACAAAGGCCTCAAAAAAAAAAAAAAAAATACCCGGAATAAAAATAAAGATCGCTTCCTTTAAAGAGAAAATTTAATAAAAAATACATCATGACATCAGTTCGGCGAATACGCACACATTGGGTCACTATGTCGATCCAGGATGTTTTTTTCCACCTGAATCCATCCTGCATATATACAAGTCAACCATCCGTCCGTGCATGGAGTACTGATGCCATTTATGGTCAGGTGCCCCTGCCGTTCTCCTCAGTGTTCTTGACAAGCTCCAAAGGAGAGTCTGTAATGTGATAGGTACTGATCTGGCGACTCGTCTGCAGCCACTTTCCCATCGTCGAAATGTGGCCTCCCTCTGTCTCTTCTATAAATACTTTCATGGCTTCTGCTCGGATGAGCTTAAGTCACTGATGCCTCCTCAACAGGTGTTTACCCGTGCAACCAGACTGGCAACTGGGTCCCACCCATTCACAGTCGGGTTAGCCAAACGCAGACGACAATTCTACTCCTGCAGCTTCCTCTCTCGCACTTCCCGCCTGTGGAACTCACTCCCGTATTCTTGCTTTGCTGACGGCTACGACCTCCAGAAATTTAAAAGCAAAGTTAATACTCACCTACTAACCACTGGACTCTAGCTCTCTCCCCTCCCCTGTATAATCTTCACGTTCTCTCCGCCCATGTATCTGTCATTGCACCTGCTTTCTCAGCTTTCTATTGTTCCTTTCTAACTAGCTTGTACTCCTCACTCTTTTCTAACTAATCTTTCTACATTTATGTAACCCCCTGCACATCAGTGGCGTTTCTGCCTTGCTCGGGGTGAAATGATTAAAAAAAAAAAAAAAAAAATATACGCAACATATAATCAAAGAGAACGTGTAAGAGGGGATGTCATCTTAAATCTAAAGATACATTCAGCAAGTCAGTTAGACTGCTGACCCGTAGATTCGAAACGTAAAGGAAGGGGGTTAGGGTGAGAGAGAGAGAGAGAGAGAGAGAGAGAGAGAGAGAGAGAGAGAGAGAGATAGCGTTAAAAAAAGGGTAAGTATCTTAAAGCGTAAACGAAAAAGGAAGAAGAAAAGAGGAATAAATTTGAATTAGAAAGAATAGATGATCGGAGAAAATGAAAAAAAATATAAAAAATTATATATTATCGGTGAAAGGATAAGAAATTGGGGTCTAAAAATTTAAAAATATTTAAGAGATTAACGTTAATCAACGTTAATCAATCCGTTGTAATCACAAATACCATCACAATCAAAATTATACTAAATATACAATCAACAAAACAAATATAATACAATATAAAATTAAAAAAATACATTTAAAAGTAAGCCTAATTAGTCTATGTAAATTTAGTTGTTTAAATTTAATTATTTAGTTTAAAAATAAATTTACATATTACTAGTGAAAGGATAAGAAATTGGAAAATTCAGAAATATGAAAATTCAGAAATAAGATATAATAGTTAATCAATCCGTTTTAATCACAATAAGGAAGGAATAATCAAATTATACTAATTATTCGGTTAACAATATTTGGATTCTTCTCTGTCTACACCGCATGCTTATATATATATATATATATATATATATATAAATTTGGATATTCAAAACTGTTGAGAATGAAGAGAGAATTCACATCTCATCGGCAACTACCACATTTCAAAATGAAATAACAAATAAATAAAAATGAAGGTTAAGAATTAAAAAAAAATTACGCAATCAATGTCTACTTTTAGATTTTGGACAATTTTACTTTTAGATAGAGTTGTAAGTGAAAAAATTAGAAAATTTGGCTTTGTCTAGAGTTACAAAAAGAAAGGGGTTAACGGATGGAATAGGAAGTGGTGTTTGATTGAGAATTGGGTTAAACAAAACAGAAGGAGAAGGGGGAAGGGGTAAGAAGAAGAAGAAAAAGAAAAGAAAAAAAACAAATTTACATATTTTAGAGACGCTCTATACGTGTCAAACAAAACTAGCGTTTATAAATAGATTAAAGTATTAGAAAAAAGATTGTTAGAAAAAAAATATTTAGGGGAAAAAGCAGATATATAATTTAATTCAATTTAATTAAGTTAATCTAAACAATGAAAAATCTAGATATCCGTTCACCCCTTTCCCTTTGTAAAGCTAGACAAAGCCAAATTTTCAAATTTCAAGTCTGTTTGCTGTGTAAACTGGTAGTCCTTTTTTCGATCCGAGTATAGTGAGAAGAGGTTTATGGTCAGTTTGAAGAGTAAACTCTCTTCCATATATGTATCTGTGGAAGCGAGTTATGGCGAATATGATGTCTAACGCTTCTTTCTCTATTTGCAAATAATTACCTACTGCCGGTAGAAACGATCTAGATGTGTGAGCTATAGGTTTCCTTGTGCCATCCTACATCTTGTGTAATATACGAGCTCCCACTCCGTGAGCAATGATGATTTCTGATTTATGATCAAAATGCGTCAGTGCTCGATCAGACGTTGATTTCGTTATGATCTCCTTAAAGGCTTTTATCTTTTTTCAATAGTTCATTAGCCCTCTAATTTGTGTATATTTTCAA
The DNA here is from genome assembly GCA_037127315.1 of Ascarosepion bandense. Classification (NCBI taxonomy): domain Eukaryota; kingdom Metazoa; phylum Mollusca; class Cephalopoda; order Sepiida; family Sepiidae; genus Ascarosepion; species Ascarosepion bandense. Next base: position 1,468,711 of record JBBBDQ010002054.1, read on the forward strand.
GGAATTCACCGTAATAGTTCGCTAGACCAAGAAAGCTTTGCAACTCTGTGACATTTTTCGGCTCAGGCATATTTTTTATTGCAGATGCTCTATCTGGATCTGGTTTTCTGCCACTTTCATTGATTATATGGCCTAAATTTCTTAAAAAAAAAACTGGCATTTTTCTCTTTCACTTTAAAACCAAAATCCTGTATTCTTTGAAAGACTCTTTAATGTGTGTTGCGTGTTCTTTTACATTATCGCTTTAGATTAAAATGTCGTCTAAGTAAGCAGTAGCAAAGTTCTGTCCCGTAAGCATGGTATCAATAGTCTGTCAAAAGACTGACCGAGCTACTTTTATCCCAAATGGCAATCTGTTAAATTTGTAAAGTCCTTTGTGAGTATTGATACATAACATTTTTGTACTTTCTTCTTATACTGGAATCTGAAGATAAGCTTCGCTTAAATCAATCTTAAAAAATACTTTACCATCGTTAAGTTTGGTAAAGATTTCCTCCGGGCTTGGCAATGGGTAATGATAATCTTTGATAGCATGGTTTAATCCAGTTGAGAAATCTGCGCAAACACGTTTTGTTCCGGATTTATTCTTTACATAGACCACAGGTACCGCCCATTCATTGAATTCGATTTGTGAAAGGATTCGAGTTTGTACCAATCCATCTAGCTCTTTGTCAATTTTTTCTTTGGTTTCGAAAGCCACATTTCGCTTTTTCTTGAATACTGGCTGAACATTTTGCTTTAGTTCAATTGTAGCTGCAAACTTATTACATTGTCCCAAACCGCTCAAGAATACTTCGGAAAATTCACTGTGTAGTTCTGCTTTTAATTTTGTAGCTTCTGACGGCTCGCACTCTAATTTCTTACAAAATGAGCAAATGAGTAAATCCCATACGTCAGACTTTTGCAGCCAGTCTGTGCGCACCAAATTTTCTGTGTTTCATTACAAATATTTTCAATTTTTTCGTTTTTTTTATGAAATTTTACGTTTCGAATTACTTCACCTTCAAATTTAATTAGCTTCCTCCATGTTTGTAGATTAATTATAGTTAGATCCGATCCCGAATTTAACTGTAGTTTTACCTTCTTATTTAAAATCTCGGGTTCTACGTATTTTCTTGTGTTTAGCTTGTCTTCGTAGTCAACTCTAGTAGTTCTTACCCTATAGTGCGTCGTTTATTCCTGCATTGAGATGCTTTATGTCCCATATTCCACAAGCTAAACAGGTCTTGTATTTATATTGACGGTCTTTATTCCAGTGGAATCCACCACATCTTTTACATGCAGATGGGGGATCTTATTTTTGATTTGATCATTGATAAGGTCATTATGTGCCTTATATCTTGTAATTTTGTCATTAAGTTTTTGTTTTTCTTTTGGGGAGGCTGGAAATTGTAATTTTTTGTTCAACTTACGTACGTGTGCTACTTCCGATTTCTCAATATCCTTAGAGTCTTAGTTGATATTTAAGCATTTTGAAAGTCTTCTGACCACTTTTGTAGCGTTAATCCAGGTTCATTTTGAAGCTTCGTGAGCATTTTTTACGCATTTGGCTGAGACTAGTCCCTGTACGAATAAAAGACTTTTAAAATTTTGCCAATTTAAAATCATCGCAATGTTTACTAACGATTTCGGCGAACCTCGAGTAGTTCTCATTTTCGCTTTTTTTGGAGGTTGAGGCAGTTCCACCTTTTGTGAAAAAGCGACATCTTTGAACTGAAAATCTCCGTAAGGCATGTAACTGTCTCGTCAAACGTCAAATCGTCTTTTTTTTTCCGGCAAAATATAGTTCACAAATTTTGTGTACTCCTCTGTTCCCAATTTCCTCGGTAATAACGTTAGCTTTTTTTGCTTCTGTCCAGTTTTGGCAATCTATGTGGAAAATGCATTCAATGCGTCTGAAAGAGTCCCCGACATTTTTATGGTCTTCTAGAGTCGCCTCTTTTTCAATGTTCTGTTCTTTCTTTTCTTGTGCGTCAATTTTAATAGTAATTCCTGGAGTTGTAGCCGTCTCTCTTCATTTATTCTTTGAATTTCCATCTGCTTTTCTATAATTTTATTTGTGCTTCCATCTGTTTCTCCTCGAATTTTAACTGTCTCTCTTCACTTCTTATAATTTCAAGTATTACTTTTTAAAATCTTCCATTTTTTGCTTTGTTTCAGTGAGGGGTTTCACTTTTTTTACTACTGCTTTTTTGCATTAAATATTGTAAATGATTTTCCTGTTTTTGATAGTTATGTAAAAAAATTTTTTTCTTAGTAGTCGCCAATTAATTGTGGTGACTTGCTTGAGGAGAAAAAATTATTGACTTTCAAAGACTTTTTTTTGTGAGTAACGTAGTTTTTCTTTTTATCTCTTTATTCATCCCTGAGTCGTCGCTTAATTGTTGCACAACGTCGTTTGACAATTTCTATGGAATGAAGTCTTTCTTTTTGTTCCTTGCGACCTTGCGAACTTCGTTAACAAGTTGTTATGCAAAACGAGACAAACAAAATATGACATCACTTTCTAAATATTTTTCGAAGTTAAAAAATGAAAATAAAACACCTAAAAACACTTTCTAGTAGATTGGAATTTGAACATAATATATATATATATATATATATATATATATATATATATATTGTCACTGTCTTCGGCCATACGCCACGGTAGGGATGGACTTATATTTTCAATTCAATTCTCTTTATTGTTAATAGCTTAAATGTTCTATGTTTACTGTGTGTTAATATTTAATCTTTGATAATGGCTTATGTGAGCCGAAAGCTTAGACCTGATAAAAAAATTAACAATTACTGTGATTTTTTGTTGTCTTTCAACGACATCACCATCAAGTATATCAGACGGTATGAACGGGTCCTACACAAAATTAATAGACAAAACTTGTCTATATTATTCAATGAAACCTGCATTAATATATATATATATATATATATATATATATATATATATATATATTGTTTAATTGCTTAGTTTTTGGTCATAATAAAATTAGACCAGTACACATTTGGATAAAAAGTGTTCAATACAATTATATTGTAGAACCTTTGAAAATTTTCCATTTGTAAACGAGTATATATATATATATATATATAAAGAGGACCCAAGGTTTTACAATTTTGAGTTCTCTGGCATTTACTTTTTTTTATAAAAAGTGCTCAATACAATAAATATTGTAGAGGATAACGTAATCATATAATCATAAATTAAAAGTACATTGCGACACGGAAATTTCTCTGTTTTGAGATTTCTATTTCGCCATCAGGTAATGTTGAATGTTGGTTGTGAAAACGAAATTTTCCGTGTCGCAATGTACTTTTAATTTATAATTCTAAGATTATATATATATATATATATAATTTCGTATAAAAAAAACTGAAAAGTAAAAATATACATAAATTTTATATAAATATATTATTTTCTATAAATATATTATGATAAAATAGATGTTAGTCATAATATTATTTCCAGAACAAAAAAGAAAAAGCAAAAAAGAACATGCTAATGACCAGAAATAATGCCCAGATGTAATCACACCCAATATATATATCCTAGGATCATAAAAACTTGGATAACCGATTTTCTTGAAAAGTTACGCAGTTGTACTATAACCGTCTGCGAGTGTTCTTAGCTAGGTTTTGTGTCGAGGTACCCCGATAAATATTGAAAATCGATAATCGAAAAAATCGGGTCATAGAAGGAGTGGTCCGATTTTAATCAAATTTGATACACTCATAGACAAAGACATAAGAAACGATATTCAGAAGTTTCAAGATTGCAGTTCTTACAATAGTGCAGAAAATCGATAATATATATATATATATATATATATATATATATATATATAAGGCAAGATGTTTGTGTGTGTCTGTTTATCTGCCTGTATGTATGTATTTTTTCAGTCCTTTTATTTTAGTTTTTGTTTCGGGTTTGGCTCTAAGTAGGTATAATTGTAGTTCTTAGTCTCAGCCATGATACCATTTACTCAGAGGACTTATTTAGCCTTCAAAATTCAGTTTACGACGAAATAAACTTGTTTGATATCGATACCAGGAAATCAAAATTTGACTAACATCCATTCATTTTTCTTTCAGTCTATGGTTTCGCTTTAACTGGAAACAACTATTGCTTTTTAGTCTTTCGTGCCAACGCCCAAAGGGTCTGAGCTCCAGGACCATGGATTAGTTTGAAAGCTTTCATTTCACCCGTGCAACGCCGTGCTATACTGCTAGTTTAGAATAAAGCTCATTTCGTCCTTTTGCCTTCATAATGTCCATCACAGGAAGAAACGCGTAGGCGATTTAAAATACAGTTTTCCTCTTGTCTTTATTTTATTTAACTATATATATATATATATATCCTGTGTATTTAGACAGGAAAGGTTTTTTAAGTAGAAATTATTAAAGACAATAGACATTTTTTGACGATTAATTATACTGTTCGATTGTGTTTAATGTTTATATTTTGTTTTTGATTTATATACATGTGAAGATGCGGCCTTTTAATGATACATATTTGGTCCATGGTATCCTCCACATCCTTCTGTAGAACCACATTACTGTTCTTTCGAGTCTCTCCTTTGTCTTTGAGAAGATCGTCCATCATTCGCTGCCATACAGGACAGGTATCAGTTTAGTTCTCTTTTTTTTTGTTTTCAAAGAAATCTCCTTGTCTTTCAATATTCTGCTTAGCCTTTGAAATACGTCATTGGCCATGCCAATCCACCTTCGAAATCTGAGTGTCACACTTTCTATTCTCTGTCAAAAGGCTTCCTTGAGAATATCGAAAGCTTAGACGTTATTTCCCCTGTAATGAAGTTCGAATCATTTCTGAGGGATTTTCCTCCGTGTCTGAAACATATATTCGTAATTTGAAAAAATCGATCATTAAAATTAATCGTCATAAAATGTCTGTTGTCTGTAATAATAATAATAATAATAATAATAATAATAACACACGCGCACGCACATAAACACACACAGACAAGAAAATCGGTTCTCTGTGTAGGTCCAGGAAGTTTTTCCGTCCCAAACAAACCTGCACATATATACAAGTCGACCATCCGCCCGTGCATTGAGTATTGCTTCTATATCTGGTCCGGTGCTCCTGCTATCCACTTAGGTGTCCTTGACCGAATCCAACAGAGAATCTGTAATGTGATCGATCCCGACCTGGCAGCTAGGATACAGTCGCTTTCTCATCGACGCAGTGTGGCTTCCCTGGGTCTCTTCTACAAATACTTTCACAGCTTCTGCTCCGATGAACTTAGCTCACTGGTACCCCCTATATATGAATTTACTCGAGCCACAAGATTAGCAACTAGGTCCCACTCTTTTACTGTGAAACCGATAAATTATAAACGCAAATTCTACTCCAACAGCTTCTTTTCTCGCACTTCCCCCCTATGGAATTCTCTTCCACATACTTGCTTTCCCGACAGTTACAATCTCCAAGAATTTAAATGTAAATCAATAGTCATCTCATGTCTCACTAATTTACATCCTCTCTCTCATGATTTTTTTACACCCACTCCACTCTCAGAAGTACTCTCTTCCTTCTCCTACTCTCTTCCTGACACCCCCTGCAACCTCTCACTTCTCATAACATTCCTCCTATGTAAACCCCTGCACAAGAGTGGCAGTAAAATGTCTTGCTTGGGGCGGCACGATTATAAAAAAAAAATTCTTTTTCGAATCTTATATAAAAACAAATCATTTAAAAATATAGATTAATTTTTTTTAAATACTGGTAATATAGATATAAATTAAAATTATATACATTTTGAATATTAGAAATCTACCAAATCTGACAAAGTAAACCTCGCTACTGTTCTTATAGAGGATATTTAATCTGTGATGCACTTGGATAAGAAATGACTTGGATATTTTAATGCTTTCAAATTGAAGCTACTCTCCTTTAACCACCAGGAAGAAATTTTTCTACTTTCCATCAGCATGCATCATGCTAGTCTCCCAGAAAGCAATGCACTGCACCTCCTCAGCCTTACTTTCTCAGCCTAAACAACTACAACGAATCAATAGCTACATCTATTGCTAGGAACGTTCGGTCACTGTATCGGGTCAGGAAGTTTTCTCGTCAGAATCCATCTTGCACACATACAAATCTATCATTCGTCCGTGCATTGAATACTGTTGCCATATCAGGTCGGGTGCTCCTGCTGTTCATCTCGAGGTTCTTGACAAAATCCAAAGAAGGATCTGCAATGTAAGTGATCCCGATTTGGAAGCTCGACTTCAGTCACTTTCACACCGACAGATTGTGGCTAACCTCCGTCTTTTCTACACATATTTTCACGGCGTCTGATCTGATGAACTTCTATCCTCTTGTCTCAACTAAATAAATTTACTCACGCTACTAGATTGGCAACTAGGTCCCATTCATTTACCGTAAAAAATAATCAAACTTAGCCGCCACTTCTACTCCATTAGTTTCTTTTCTCACACTTTCCCCTTGTGAAACTTCCTTTCATATACTTGCTTCTTTGATATCTACAATCCCGAAAAGTTTAAATACAACGTCAATTGCCATCTTTTTTCTTCTTGATCCCCATCTTTCTCTCATCTTTTCTTCGATATTACCGATAACTTGTTCCCTCGTTTTTTCTCTTTCCTTTTCTTTCATTGTAATCCCGTACGCACCAGTGGCGGTACAGCCTTGTTTGGCGTGAAACGATAATAAAAATAGGTATTATTTTCCTAGTGATAGCAAAAACTTATCCGCACATATAGTTATATATATGATATGGCGAATGTGCAAATAATGTTTGACTAACATTCAGCTAGTCAGTTAAGTGCCATACGTGAAACACACTTAAAAGAATTTTCTCGTAGTTAATTGCCATACATTTTCTGCAATAGACTGGCTGCCAACTATAGAACCCAATCTGGCCTACTGTTTAACCCATAGCTGGAGTGACAAATGACGGATTAATACTTTTCCAAAGGGTATTTGCGCGTAAGTGAATGCAACGAATTCAATTGGAATTCGAACTCGTATCTCTAATTTCTCGTTTCGAGCGATATCCACTGCACCACAACGCACATATTAAACTTAATAGTCATCATCATTATTAACAGTAGTATTAGTATGATCATTATTTTATTATTAGTAGTCGTGATATTATTATTATTAGTAGTAGTGATATTATTATTATTATTATTATTATTATTATTATAACTTTCTGTCAGTTTTTAGTCAAATCACAAATTCCTTCATGTTTATCAAAAGTCTGCAGTTCCATTTTTATGTCATTTTCCTTTTGAATGCGTTTATCGTTCCGGTGTCTCTGCTTGAAGCGAAAAAACTGATAAATAGAATGAACGAGAGTTAGCGAGATGTGACCGAATTTCCAAACCCAGCTGCCACAACCATTTACCAAGACAGACTTAAACATGTGACTGTCAGTGAACAACTTCATCTTTCGCAGTTATAGTTTCTTTTTCGACGATTACATCGGTAAATTTGCAACATTTTTTTCTTTCAGATCGAACAGTTCCCAATCATCGTTCTCTTGCGTTCCGCCATGTCATGTCATTTTTCAATCGAAACTCTTGCTACGGCCTGACTAGTACATCAGCAACGTTGTCTTATCAATTTCGTATGCGTGTGTCATGTTGAGGCACAGACGCCATTATTTAACGACTGCGAGGACGATGTTCAGTCAGGCATATGAAAAATCAAAGAAATGTGCGCATTAAACGGAACATTTTGCTTATCTTCTGTTAATGGGGGGATCCAAGTGCAGCAAAATGACTCCGGGTAAAGGAGTAAATTCAGTTAAAATATATTATTTTTTTCCTGTGCTCACCTGTAGACCATCTTCAACAATCTCGTTCTAACAACCTCTTACGGTTATTCACTTTCAAGGTTGTGTTAGATTTTCTGATCCTTAGAAAATGGTGTATAGTTCTTTCTTCGAGGGCTTTTCATTGAATGAAAAGCATTGATTCGACAGAACTCAGGCATATTTTGAAATAACTCAGTTACTCATTCTCACTTGCTCGCTAGAAGTTTTTTTCTTCAATGATATGATACGAGTAAAAGTGACGGTTGTGAAAGCCGGGAGCTTTTTATTTTTTTTTTTAACATTTCACCCCAAGCAGAGCGGGACCGCCATTAGTACGCAGGGGGTTAAAGTGTGAGAAAAAAATGGATACAGGGGTATTGAAGACAGGATAAAAGATTAATGGGGATTCAAGAATATAGAAGATAGCAATTAAAGTTGCATTTAAATTTTTGGTGATTGTAGCTATCAGAGAAACAATTAAACGGAAGGGAGTTTCACAAACAGTAAGAGCGAGAAAACAAACTGTAGAGGTGGCGGTTACATTTATCTATTAAAACGGTAAAAGGGTGGGGCCTAGATGCCAATCTAGTAACACTTTTAAATTCACGTGGTCAGGGCACTAAGAAAAAAGCTCGTTAGACCCTCTCTTTATAAGAAGGATTTTTCCCGAGAAGGGCTACGTCGTGGAAAAGAACCCCGAGAGTATGCTTTCCTGATCACTTAAACTCTTCACATTTAAGGTTAACCAATATCTATCCTGTATATCCTCATGATCTGGATTACTTCGTTCTCTTGCATCCATAAAACTATTCCATGCATTAAACCTTACCTTGGGTGGCTTTTTTAGCCTTGTATTAGTATATATATATATATATATATATATATATATATATATATATATATATATATATATATATATTACGGAAATTAACGAATTTTAACGAAACTTGGTTATAAGCAACCGACAATTTGTAATGAGTGATTTTGAACATTATATATATATATATGAATATATATGTATGATAAAACCTCGTCTGATCAAGAGGCTATTCATGGTCAAGTGGTTAAGACAGTACCAGATCAAATGGTAGCTTCCCCTATGTAAATAGGGGTTGCAGGTTCGAATCCTGCTGGATAGCACACATTTTCGCAATAAAATTTATCGTAAAATAATCAGGCCGGTAGATATAAATATAAAATACTGTTTAATTAAAAAAAAAACAGAATATCTACTTAAATACGAGTATCGGTAAAAATAATGTTCAAAATAACTCATATATATATATATATATATATATATATATATATATATATAGGTACACACAGACAGACAGACACACACACACACACATATATATATTGCCTCGATCAAAAATTTGCCGAGGCTGACAAAGCGAACCTCGTTGCCGAGCTCGAGAACGACCTCCAATCCATGGTGGACTGGGGTAAAAAATGGCTCATAAAATTTAATGCTTCCAAAACGAAGCTGCTCTCTATTAACCATCATAGACAATCGCTCCTATCCCCCATGGAACGGGCTTGCCCCACTAAGAGTAAAACACTACGCCTCTTTGGCCTAACATTCTCAGCGGACCTCAAGTGGAATGAGTACATCGTATCCATTGTTAAATCCATTGCTAAGAAAGTCGGTTCGCTGTGCAGGGCCAGGAAGTTTTTCCCGTCTGAGTCTATCTTTCACATATATAAATCTATAATCCGCCCGTGTATTTAATACTGCTGCCACATCTGGTTGGGTGCCCCTGCTATTCACCTCGGGGTTCTTGACAAAATCCATCGGAGAATCTGTAATGTGATCGATACCTCGCTATCTCACCGGCGTGACGTGGCTTACCTGTGCCTCTTCTCTAAATACTTTCACGGCTTCTGCTCGAATGAATTTAGATCACTGGTGTCTCCTAGGTACGAATTTACACGAGCTACTAGATTAGCAACTAGGTCCCACTCTTTTACAGTGAATCCAAAGAAATGTAACTGCAATTTATATATATATATAACAAATAAAAAGATTTAAGATCCTACGGCCATTTCAACGAAAAAGAAATATAAACTCAGACGAATAGACCAATAGACTGGCACCGACCAAAAGAATAGTCAGTCAGTTGAGTGCCATACGTGATACACGCTTGGGCGATCATGTCCCGAAAGAGACATGATTGACTGGGCAGAAGATTATCCCGCAGTAGGTTGCCATTGTTTTCTGCGGTAGACTGGTTGCCGACCAAAGCTATAGAACCAAATTTGTCCTGTTATTTAACCCATAACTGGAAGGAATAGACGGATTAATACCTTTCCCAAGGGTATTTGCGCTTAAGTGAAAACAATGAATTCAGCTGGAATTTGAACTCGGCTCCCCGATTTCTCGTTCGGAACCGATATCCACTGCACCATAACGCACATAAAATTTCACTCGCGCTCACACACATATACATACACAAACACATGCATATATATATTAAAACAATTTGTCATTGCGACACAAAGTTATAATACATTTTTTTTTTACAAAAGAGGGAGTGTATTTTATTAATAAAACAGAATACAAAAGTATCACCTTTAGAATTTTAGGCGCCTTTCGACTGTCCCTTCGTCAGAATAATAATCGTCGGTAATTTAAGACTGAATAGCTAATAAAAAAAAAGTATTAGCAACCGAAGTTAAAGGATAAGGAACAACACGATAAAAAGGGCTGCAAATAACCGAATTCGAGCCATAATTATTTCTACTGAATAGCCCCGAGAATAAATTGAGAGACAAACGTTAGGATAATACAACACAGTTTGCTACTCATAATGCACCATTTACCAGCATGTATAGTCAAGCATTCAAGCATAGACTACTGGGGCTCGTATTGACCTCAGTGTTCACGTTAACACACACACACACACACACACACACACACACACACACACACACACACACACACATATGTGTGTGTGTGTGTGTGTGTTTATAATATATATTTCAAATTTAAATCGTTTAACCCTCTAGGGCCATTCGTATCATATTTGATACAGTATATCCCTATAAGGAAACATTTGGTATTTCCCTATAAGGAAACATTTGGTATTCATTGACTGAGCAGCCAGTACTGCTTTCATTTGAAATTTATAAAATATTTCTCTTAAAAAATTTTTCAGGAAAATATTCCTTTCAAGGCTTGTTTTCATACTGTATCAAATATGATACGAATGGCCCTAGAGGGTTAATAATATAATATGATTAAGGCTTCGACTTGTCATAAAGTGGGGGATCAGTTCTATATTGTTATGAAGTAATAAACAGATCCCCCACTAATTACTACTTAACCCTCTAGGGCCATTTGTATCATATTTGATACAGTATATCCCTATAAGGAAACATTTGGTATTTCCCTATAAGGAAACATTTGGTATTCATTGACTGAGCAGCCAGTACTGCTTTCATTTGAAATTTATAAAATATTTCTCTTAAAAAATTTTTCAGGAAAATATTCCTTTCAAGGCTTGTTTTCATACTGTATCAAATATGATACGAATGGCCCTAGAGGGTTAAACATGATTACGCAAGTGTTTATCACGTATAGCACTGAAATATTCTTGATTTATTTGGAATGTTTGATGCTCAAATATGATTTACAGACTACCATTCATTTGGATCACATTTTCAATTTTATTTTAAAATCGTTTAAAATTTCCTTTATCTTTACATCTCGACTAAGGCGATAAAGCTACTAAGACGCAAGTGGGAAAAAGTGTGAGAAAATTATTACGCTGAGATGACAATAAAAGAACAGGAATTAAGGAGATAGAAGATGGTTATTGACGTTGCATTTTTACATTTAGAGATCAAAGTTGACTGGAAAGCAAGAGGTCGAAAGAGATTTCCGCAAGCGAGACGTGCTAGAGAAGAAACTCTGAGCATAGAACTTATTGTTACATTTAGTAATTTCCACTGTAAAAATGGTGAGACATATCTGCCAATTGAGTACTGCGCTCAAATTCATAAAGTGAAGGATAATAAAGCTGATCAGAGCAGTAAAGCACGAGGAATTAACCTTATGGCGGGGTGGGTGAAAATGACTGAAGCTGAGATGCCAATAACATTGCAGATTCTATTTTTGGCTTTTATAAAGAATCGTTATAGATATAGTAGACGCACCTGACTGGATCATATAACTCACATCCTTTAAAAACAAACAGGAAGTGATGCGCTGTTATGATTGACAAAAAAAAAAAAAGCAAAAAAAACAAAAACAAAAACAAAAACAAAAAAACAAACAAACAAAAAACAAAAAAATCAACCGTCAAATAATTTAAAAAATTCTGATTGCCAACTAATCAATACATCAGCGGCTATGTTTCTATAATTGAAGGATTTAGAATGGAAATAATTCATAGTAATTTGTCTATATTTTTCTTATTAGATTTTCCATTTGAAGACGTTGATGGCGATGCTATTGATGATCTGATAGAACATGTCAGATTTGTGCTTGCTTAACTTCGCCAGCAAGGATATTTATAGCATTTACATTATTCGGACTATTGTCCTAATCTTTGTTGCCATTTGTACGACGTTTCGGCTGTTGTACGCTCCGGCCTTCTTCAGGTGCTAGGAATTTCGATCCGAACCCACTATTATAATCACTTCATCCCTTGCCTAGTGCCTCTTCTGGTAGTCATGAGTTATCTCCCTCTAACCCTGTAAGTTACTTGTTCACCTCTACTCTAGCCTGGTATTGAACTCACAATTCTTTTGGTTCAAGTCACAAGAACTAACCAACGTCTATATCCACTATCAGAAGAGTGTTCAGTCAAGATCATATACCCCAGTGATTGTAATAAAGGATTCGGTTCGAAATTCCAAGCACCTGAAGAAGACCGGAGCGTACAACGGCCGAAACGTCGTACAAATTGCAACAAAGATGAGGACAATAGTCCGAATAAAGTAAATAGTGTAAATACTACCTCATCTCAGAAATATAGACAAATACTAAAAGATATTTATATCTTTTGCTTTGATATATTTTATCTAAACTTATTTATAAGTGCAACTTTGTGTGTGTGTGTGTGTGTGTGTGTGTGTGTGTGTGTGTGTGTGTGTGTCCGTTACCTATAGACTCTAAAACGGCTGAACCGATTTTCTTGAAAATTTACACAGTTGTACTATAAGCGTCTGCGAGTGCTCTTAGCTAGGTTTTGTGTCGGGGTACCCCCGATAAATATCGAAAATCGATAATCGAAAAAATCGGGTAATAGAAGGAGTGGTCAGATTTTAATCAAATTTAATACACTCATAGACAAAGACATAAGAAACGATATTTAGAAGTTTCAATGTTGCAGTTCTTACAACAGCGCAGAAAATCGATAATATATATATATATAAGTCAAGTTTGTGTGTGTGTCTGTTTATCTGTCTGTATGTCCTTTATACAAATCCACAATTTTTATCCGATTCTCACCAAACAACACACTCTTTAGGCTGAGTCTGAGCTCCATGACCATGGATTAGTTTTAAAGCTTTCATTACACCCGAGCAATGCGGGGCTATACTGCTAGTTGACAAATAGCTATAATATACTACACTGATGTTTACTCATTAATGATCTGCAATGTATTCGGTTGTGATTTTGCATCTCGACATCAGTCACTTTCTCACCGACATTTGGTAGATTCCTTCTGTCTGTTCTACAGATATCTTCGTGCCAATTGCTATGATGGCCTTGTTCCCTGATGCCCCAACCTCGTTAATTGAAGCGTGCTACTCGATTGGCATCTGGGTCCCACCCTATTACTACTGTTGAAATAGTTAAATGTAACCGCCACTTTTACTCGAACTGTGAAACCACCATCCGTTTACTTGCTTCCCTCATAGCTACAATCACCAAAAAATTAAATACAATGTCAACTGCCATCTACTATCTTAAATCTCGTTCATCTTTCATCGTTTCTTCAGTACCTCTGTCCCCAGTCTTTTCTCTCACTGTAAACTCCTGCTCTCTACTGGCGGTAGTGCCTTGCTTGGGTGAAAAAATAGAAAAGTTCATTAGCAGGTTATCAGTAGATACTAATACAAGGATTGATAAAATATAATGAAATTTACAGTATTTACATTATTCGGACTATTGTCTTCATCTTTGTTGTCATTCATACGACATTTCGGTCGTTGTACACTCAGGCCTTTTTCAGGTGCTAGGAATTTCGAACCGAAGCCTTTATTACGATTACTTGGGGTCACTTAGGATCACTTGTTCACTACTGTTGTAGCTTGATTTTGAACTCACATCTTTTTGGTTCAAGTCATAGGAACTAACCAACGTCTACATCCAATGGGCCATATATCCAAAAAGAGGCTCTATGCAAAAGAGGTGAGAAGGATATGCCCAAGTGATTGAAATAAAGAGTTCTGTTCGAAATTCCTAGCACTTGAAGAAGACCGGAGCGTATTACGGCCGAAACGTCGTACAAATGGCAACAAAGATGAAGACAACAGTCCGAATAATGTAAATACTGTAAATACTACATCATCTAAGAAATATAGTCAGATTATAATGAAATTTGTATTATTATATCAGAAATAATAAAGAAAATAAAAGGCACCGTAGATATATACACATCACAGTTTTCTATCTCTAATTTTCAATGCACTAACCACCTCAGTCAATGGCAGTCTTCCGCCTATGAATTGGGGCAAGTAAGACACTGGAACAAGGAACGCCATATTCATGATTAGGATGCTCTCTGAAAGGGCATTACAAATGAAGAAAGACTTGTACCTATGCTTCATTGATTACGCGAAAGCATTCGACAAAATACGACACAAAGAATTGATGGAAATGATAGGAAACCTCGACATTTTCGGCAAAGATATAAGAATAATCAAGAATCTCTACTGGCAGCAAACGGCCTGCATACGGACAGGTAACGACCTCAGTAGATACACAAAGATAGAAAAAGGCGTAAGACAAGGCTGTGTCTTTTCACCGGATTTGTTCAACCTATACTGCGAGAATATTTTGAGGACCCTAGATGACACACCAGGATTTATTATTGGAGGCCACAACCTGAACAACATAAGATACGCGGACGATACAGTACTGATTGCGGACACGGAAAGGAAACTGCAAGATCTCATACAGAAAGTAGCAGTGGAGAGTGACAAGATGGGACTACAAATGAACTTTAAGAAAACTGAGTGCATGGTCATCAGCAAAAGATACAACCCAAAATGCCAAATACAGGTGGGGGATAACAGAATCAAACAAGTCCAAGAATTTAAGTACCTAGGAAGTGTTCTAACAGGAGATGGAAAGTGCGACACGGAGATCCGAAGGCGAATTGGCATGGCAAAGGACGCGTTCCAGAAGGTGAGCAAAATACTAACACACAGGAAGATCTCAATAGAAACGAAGAAAAGAGTGCTAGACTGCTACGTGATGTCAGTTCTTCAGTACGGCTGTGAATGCTGGACAATATCATCGAAAATGAGGACAAAACTGGAAGCGGCCGAAATGTGGTTCTACAGAAGGATGCTACGGATATCGTGGACTGAGCATACAAGCAACGACGAAGTGTTAGAAAGAATGTCAACAAAAAGGAAATTGATGCTGAGCATCAGGAAGAGACAACTGAAGTTCCTGGGACATGCAATGAGGAAGGAGAGCCTGGAGAACCTGATACTGACTGGACAGATAGAAGGAAGGAGAGACAGAGGAAGGCAGCGGATAACATATTTGCAGGGTCTGATCAGGTGGATGACGGAACGGGGGTTGCCAGGAGCAACAGGAGCAAACATACTAAGAGCCACAAGGGATAGGGAGACGTGGAGATCCATGATCGCCTACGTCCTGAAGGGACAGGGCACATAGAAGAAGAATATTCTTCTACGAAAGAAAGTGTTATGGGATTTAAAGTTGAGTTTTGGTGTATGGTATACAAGCAGTATAGTCCGGCGTTACTCGGGTGTAATGAAAGCTTTAAAACTAATCCATGATCCTGGAGCTCAGACTCTTTAGACGTTGGCACGAAAGACTAAAAAGCAATAGCTGTTTCCAGTTAAAGCGAAACCGTAGACTGAAAGAAAAATGAATGGATGTAAGTCAAATTTTGGTTTCCTGGTATCGATATCAAATAAGATTTTGAAGACTAAATAAGTCCTCTGAGTTAATGGTATCATGGCTGAGACTAAGAACTGCAATTATACATACTTAGAGCCTGACCCAAAGCAAAAACTAAAATAAAAGGGCTGAAAAAATACATAGATACAGGCAGATAAACAGACACACACAAACATCTTGCCTTATATATATATATATATATATATATATATATATAGTTTGGTGAGAATCGGATAAAAATTGTGGATTTGTATAAAGGACATACAGACAGATAAACAGACACACACACAAACTTGACTTATATATATATATATTATCGATTTTCTGCGCTGTTGTAAGAACTGCAACATTGAAACTTCTAAATATCGTTTCTTATGTCTTTGTCTATGAGTGTATTAAATTTGATTAAAATCTGACCACTCCTTCTATTACCCGATTTTTTCGATTATCGATTTTCGATATTTATCGGGGGTACCTCGACACAAAACCTAGCTAAGAGCACTCGCAGACGCTTATAGTACAACTGTGTAAATCCTTCTCTGAACATTGTTAACTGCCGCTACAGAATTACAAACAAATAAATTGTTTTTTTTAATCGTTTCACCCCATGCAAGGCGGTACCGTCACTGATGCGCAGGGAGCAACATAAGAGAGTAAAAGGTTACGGAGAAGGAGAGTGGAGAGAAAGATGACTCAGTTACATTGAGTGTCAGAGAAAGAGCAAGAGAAGGATCTGAACTCAGGAGTGAAGACAGTTGAGAATGTAGAGAGAAAAGAGAAGAACAAGATACACGGGGTGATGTAGAAAGGACTGGAGTCAAGTAGATAAGAGATGAAGATTGACATTACATTTAAATTCCTGTAACCGTCAGGAAAGCAAGTATATGGAAGGGAGTTCCACAGGCGGAAAGTGCGAGAAAAGAAGCTGATGGAGTCGAATTTTGCTTGCATTTAGTTGATTTAACTGTAAAAGGGTTGGATTTTGTTGCCAGTCTGGTTGTCCGAGTAAATTTTTGTGGAAGGGGCACAGGAACCTAAGTTTGTCAGAGCAGAAGCTATGAAAATATTTGTGGAAGAGACAGAGGGAAGCCACATCCCTCCGATGAGAAAGTCATTGAAGTAGAGCTGCCATGTCTGGACCAATTACATTACAGATTCTTTTTTGGAGCCTGTCGAGAACACTGAGACGAACAGCAGGGGCCCCTGACCAGATATGACAACAGTAATCTATGCACGGTCGGATGGTTGCTTTGTTTATGGCAAATAACAGAAACCACATCACTTGAGAATATTCGACAAAGGTAATAACTAAAATAAATAGCACATTTACAATTTGAAGGGAAAATAATGGCATAAACAAAATGTTGACGTTCCACACTACTTCAAACAAAAAGTTGGGTAGGAAACCTCCTATCAGAACTGAAAAGTGAGATAAGTGGACTTGTGAAGGCTATTTAAAAAAAAATCCAAATGACAGTAATATTTGTTGCTAATATAACCCTACAAGGAAATAGTTAATAAAAATCATTACTATTTTTGTTATTAATAATGGATATATTAATTATTTATTAATATGAAAATTAATATAACTTTTTGCGGTGTGCATTAATAGGTTAATTAGAAAGATGAAAAGTTGATAAACTGGCTTAAATCTGTTTAAAATAATTCGTTAATAATGTTTGCTTTTTATCATTCGAAATTCAGTATACTAAAACGAATTAGCGGCATCTCTAGAGGCTTTAGAGAAGAATATAATTCATGTTAGGGATGGAGTGATGCTTTAAACTTTAAGACATACCAGGCACACTCATTCTTGTGCCGTTCTTCCTTTCGACTGTTTCTTTGACGCTATTGGGATTTCCGATTCTTTCTTTGGTGATCATCTCGAATTGCATTTCAATGGAACATTAGCTTCTCGTTGTGGATCTTTCTACTTGGCATCGGTTTAGTGTACAAAAAAAAAAGCGAATGAAGCTGTTAGTGTAAAAGAAAACGTTATTTGCGACTAGATGATTCATAAATACCCACAGAGGCCAAATGACGCCATTCAAATTTACATTTATATCCAAATCAATGTACTCCACATACATACTGCTTTAAATGAATTAGCGTTCCCAGATCTCGTTATAAAGATACTAACGGGTTTGTGCCTAAATATAAACCTTTTTGTGTGCTATCAATTATGAAAATAATTTTGTTCGTCTTTGTTGCATAAAGGTCATTTCGAACTATACTGGAATCGATTTAAGGTAGGTTTTTCTATAAATTATTATATTCAACTCATATTTTTCTGACGACTGTTTAAACCTGTGACTTCTTTTATCCATATATTTAAATTGCAATTATAAACTAGATTTTTGGAAAGCGAATATTTTATTGAAATAGGCAGGAAATTTTCTAATTTTCATTTGAAATCAAGAAAATACGAATTTTAAAGAAAATGGTCGCAATATATAGGAAAATGTGTTAGTTTAAATTGACGCCAGTTTCAACTGTAAAACGATGAGACCTAACCGACAATCTAGTATTGCACTTAAATTTGTAAAATTGATTTACCAAAAGTGTAAAGATTATCAGAAATGAAAGGTACAGGGAAACCTTATTTTACATATATTGTAACCGCTTTTTTAAAATTTCGTATTTTCTTTTTTGGGGAACATTTTCCAGCATAATCTTTGAATTATTTCAAACTTTTGTTCTCATCTTGGTTAATATAGGTGTTATAATAGACACAAAGTTTCGACCAAGTACCCTCTGGTCATCTTCAGGTGTCCATAGATTGGCTGATATGGATTATCTCGTTGATTATTGCGAAATACCCTGTGAAATCAATTATTGTTCTTTCATGTTGGAAGTTGGTACTCTCACTATTAAGTCCAAAGATCGAACTCATGATACTCAAGTGATGCTAACACATGTATAACCAACTGCTATATCCACTACACCACTGTTCCGAAGGCCTTTAATGGGGTATTTTGGGGGCCTTTTATATTCAGTGTCAGGTGGTTTTTGAGATTTTGACAACTGGATTATGTTAGTGGGTTCGTGCCACTTGTCATAATTTGTATTTTATTTCTGAGATGAGTCATTTTCAATAATCTTGGAAGTATTTCGAACTTTTGTTCTCATTTTGGTTGATATAGATGTTGTAATAGACATAGCGTTTCGAACAAGTGCCTTCTGGTCATCACCATACAAATTTTCCAGCATATGTTTTCTTTCCAAAATTATAGTTTATAAATATCGTATAGATATATGTACAAACAAATCGTCATTTTAAGCTGACATCAGAAGGATATGATTTGAAGAAAAGATACATTTAAACAGAAAATAGAATAAAAAAATGACCGAATCAAATGTATTTCGTCTTTCATGGACAACAATGAATGCATGTGTTTATATCTACCAGGCGTCCGGATGATTTCTTTTTCTCTTCTCTTCTTAAAATTTTAAGATTTACATGTTCTTTATTTTACATGAAAATTTTGAAATCTTTCAGAATATTTCAGTGAAATTTTCACTTCTATAAATATAGTTTAAATATATGGTTAAAAAAGGTGTCAGTTTAAACTGACTCCCGAAGGTTATTAATTGAAACACGATGATAGGCTTTCGTTAATGGTTAGTTGAAAAGAGTTAGAATAGCAGGGGTGGTAGTAGAGTAATGGATAACGGATTGAGGTATCCGAGAGTCAAGATCGAATTCCAGTCGAATCCATTACACTACCTTCTGGAAATGTATGAACCCATTCTTTCTTCCACTACCAGACAGGACAGTTTAAATTCTATAGCCTTGGTTGGTAACCAGCCTACCGCAGTAAAAACTGGCAAACTCATGTTGAAAATCTCCTAGGGACAGCTTCATAAATAGCCAAAGAAGTCAAATGACACCATTCAAATTTACATTTGTATTCAACTCAATGTACTCTACATCAGTCAGTTAAAGTGCCATACGTGATACACGCTTGGGCGATCATGTCTCGAAAGTGACATGACTGACTGGGCAGAAGATTATCCCGAAGTAGGTTGCCATTACTTTCTACGGTAGACTGGTTGCCATCCAAGGCTATAGAACCCAATCTGTCCTGTTATTTAATTCATAACTTGAGAGAAGAGACGGATTAATACCTTTCCCAAGGGTATTTGCGTGTAAGTGAATGCAAAGAATTTAACTGGAATTATGCATGGATAATTCTTACTCCACATAATGCATTAATTAAATTAGCGTTTCTAGATCTCGCTGTAAAGATACTAAGATATTAGTATTAGATATATATATATATTTTGTAATCATATCGCCCCAAGCAAGGCATTTTACTGCCACTGTTTTGCAGGGTTTTATATAGGAGGAAAGTTATGAGAAAGAGTGACAGGTTATAGAAAGTGTCAGGAAGTGGGTAAGAGGAGGATGAGAATAATGATGAGAGTGGAGTGGACGGAGAAAAGAGCATGAGAAAGGATGCAGGTTAATGATATAGGAGATGACTATTGACTTTACATTTGAATTCTTGGAGATTGTAGCTGTTGGGGAAGCAAGTAAATGGAATGGAATTTCATAGACGGTAAGTGCGAGAAAAGAAGCTGATGGAGTAGAATGTGTGTTTACATTTTATTGGTTTCACAGTAAAATGTTGGGACCTAGTTGCTAATCTTGTGGCTCGAGTAAATTCATATATAGGGGGCACCAGTGAGCTAATTTCATCGCAGCACAAGCCGTGAAAGTATTTGTAGGAGAGACACAGGGAAGTCACATTGCGTCGGTGAGAAAGTGACTGTATCTGAGATGCCAAGTCGGGATCGATCACATTAGAGATACTCCATTGGATTTTGTCAAGGACACCTAAGTGTATAGCAGGAGCACCCGACCAGATGTAGCAGCAGTATTTAATGCACAGGTGGATGGTAGATTTATATATGTGCAGGATTCTTTCAGACGGGCAAAACTTCCTGGCCCTACGCAGAGAACCGACTTTTTTAGCAGCGGATTTAGCTATGGATTTTATGTAGTCATTCTACTTGAGGTCTTTTGTGAGAGTTAACCAGAGGAGGCGAAGTGTTTTGCTTTCAGAGAGACTAGCTTGATCCATGCTAATGGTGGGTATGAGAGATTGTCTTTGATAGTTAATAAATAGCAGCTTCGTTTTGGAAGCATTAAAATTCACAAGCCATTTCTTATCCCAGTCCATCACGGATTAGACGTCGTCTTCAAGCTAGGTAGCGAGGTTTGCTTTGTCAGCCTCGGCAGACTTTTGATCTATGCGAGAGTAAACCGTAGTGTCGTCAGCGTATATGCCTAATTGGGATTTTATTACATCTGGGAGATCGTTAATGTAGATAAGGAAAAGCATAGGACTTAGAATAGAGCATTGAGGGACACCCCCGTTCGTATGATAGTACTGGGAAGCATGTCCGTTTAATACTACCTTCATTGTATGATTTGAAAGGGATGACTGGATAAGGTCAAACAATTGTCCAGTTATACCATAGCCTTGCAGCTTGCGTAGAAGGCCAGCATGCCAGACTCTGTCAAACGCTTTGGATATATCTAGGACAACAGTTCGCGCTTCGCCGTTTTCGTCGAGAGCCTGGTGTATATATTCAGTGATGGTCATGAGCATATCAGCAATAGGTCTGGTGAAGCGGAAACCATACTGTTTGTCAGAGAAAAGTCTATGGGCTGTGAGATGTTGAACCACCTTGGCGTTGGTGATGGCTTCGAACACTTTGCCAAAAATTGGTAGGAGGCTGATAAGGTGATAATTAGAGGGGACAGTGGGTTCACCAGTGTTTTTATATATTGGAACCACGGAGGAGGACTTCCAGCAGGCAGAAAAGCAAGAATCAGAGAGGCAGTAGTTATAGAGTTTATATTGCGTAAGGGACTGAGCGATATAAAAATTCATGGTGTGGACACCAGCAAGATCTGAGTTTTTCAGCCACCTGGCGTGGTGGGTGTTAAAGTCGCTAAACACAAACATATGGACAGATGGATGAGAGGAAATGGCCTTGTCAATATTAATGGAGATGCTGTCAAGAACGGAACAGTCGGGACATGAGGGGGAGAGGAAGAAGAGATAGCTCACTGAGCTTAGTAGGGAGAGACAGAAATACGTATAAGAATGATCTAGAGATTCAAGAGAGATCACTCTAGCTGGAGGGAAGTGTGCACTGACGTAAACACTGACGTAAACACTGACGTGTGCACCCAGCCCATTCATGTAGACACTGAAATATAATACAAACCTCATTGTGTGCTATCAGTTGCGAAAATAATTCTGTTCGTTTTTGTTGCATAATGGTAATTTTGAACTACATTAGAATTGATTTAAGGTGGAGTTTTCTAAAAAATTATATTCAACCCTGACGTCAGTTTAAGCTGATGACTTAAATTCCTATGAAACTTCTAGGGAAGAAGCCGGCTAAGCCTGCCACAGGGTGTATGCTGCAACAAATACAAGTTAAAATAGTACATTTTGACAAAGCCGAAACAGTCTTTAAAAGTAACGAAAATGCCCCCCTACTTGCTTATGCGCTTTGAGGTGCAGTGGATATCGGCTTGGAACGAGAAATCGGAGAGCCGAGTTCGAATTCCAGTTGAATTCATTGCATTCACTTCCGCGCAAATACCCTTGAAAAAGGTATTAATCCGTCGTTTCTCCCTCGCGCTATGGGTTAGATAACAGAATAGTTTGGGTTGGCAACCAGTCTACCACAGAAATAATGATAACTTATTGCGGGAAAATCTCCTGCACACCCACTCATATCTGTTTCGAGACATGATCGCCCAAGTATGTATCGCGGATGGCTGACTCATTTTTCGACAAGCCTGTTTGCTTGGCGGGTAGCCGATTTTTGCAGAAGCCAACTAAGGTACATTTGTATTTGTACAACACCCACAAAACTCACCTGTGATTTTTACTGCTATGATACAGTCCTTGGTCCCCTGGGAGGGAGCACGTAAACAATAGTTTGAACAAAGCCACAGTACGTCCAAACTTCTCAGTCAATCTTCGCGCTACCAATCAACGGCTTCTGAATAATCCCGTCTACCATTTTCACACGCAAGGCTTTGGTTAATCTGTTGTATGGTTTTCAAACACTTTCCAAAGGTGCGGTACGCTGGATCAGTATCAAGAGGACACCTCCCTGAAAAATCGACCATGGTGAACTTTTAGTTGGTATCACAAGGTTGGAAAGCAATAGTTTCAGCCACGTGGCCATGCACCCCTAATGTAATGATCAGTCAGTTAAAGTGCCATACGTGATACACGCTTGGGCGATCATGTTTCGAAAGAGACACGACTGACTGGGCAGAAGATTATCCCGCAGTAGGTTGCCATTGCTTTCTGCGGTAGACTGGTTGCCGACCAAGGGTATAGAACTCAATCTGTCTGCTATTTAACCCATAACTGGAAGGAAGAGAATGATACTACGTGGAAAATATCTTCTACATAATGACCTGTGAATGAAGACTATGTTTTTCAATTTTAGTGATAATTTTAACATGAAATATACGAGTGAAAGGATATTATTATTATGTCATTTTTCATCATATTTCGATTTCTGCTTTGGTCTCACTACCAACCAAGTCTGCGGGGAGACCTAAGGCAGGTAGTGGCGTGTTGTTATGGCTCCATTTCATGTTTTTCTATCTTCCCTATCATCCCCAGCATTACATAGATAAAGTTTTCCTTAGTGTGTGGGGTGTACTTAATAAGACAATTTTTTGTATATCTCTTAAGCTGGGGTTTCCAGGAATTCTTTCAATGTGTTGTTTTGTTCCATTTTTTATCATTCCAAGTGCACCTACTATCACTGGCACAACTCTTGTTTTCAATTTCTACATTTTTTCTATTTCAATTATTATTATTATTATTATTATTATTATTTGTGTCGTGTCACTTCAGAACGCGGGCAATTTCTTCTAATTCCGTGTGTCTCTTAGCAGTCTTTATGCATTTGCTAAGTCTCACGTCTTCTGTTTCGCCAACCGTTAACACAAGCTTTGTGTGTAGGTCACCCCCTTGCCTTCGATATGATCAGTGAGGCTTACATTTACCAGGCCCTCCTTTCTCCTTATATAAGAAATTCCAACTGTCCCTGTCTGTTTCTGAATGTGTTATATTTGTTACCATTTTGTTCATTGCTTATTCGCTCTATCTATATAATTCTTAGCATCCTTCTGTAGAACCACATTTTGACTCCAGTTTTTTCTCCATTTGTAAGGAAATTTGCCCAGTCTTCCCCTCGATAAAAAGAATTGATATGAAATAGAAATTCAGCACTCTTTTCTTTGATTCTATCTCAGAAAAATAAAAAAAGTTAAAAGAGAAACATAAATTTATCGCTTGAACGCTCACCACATATAAAGAATTTATTGACAACCGTACTATCTTGT
This sequence comes from Ascarosepion bandense, assembly GCA_037127315.1. Taxonomy (NCBI): domain Eukaryota; kingdom Metazoa; phylum Mollusca; class Cephalopoda; order Sepiida; family Sepiidae; genus Ascarosepion; species Ascarosepion bandense. Next base: position 1,493,027 of record JBBBDQ010002054.1, read on the forward strand.
TACTGCGTCACGAATGTTACACCATTTCCCGACATTTCTTTTCAGAGATTTGAAATCAAAGGAAGTTATCAAGTTCAAGATTTTTAAAGTTGTTATCTGCTTTGAAAGAAAACGTCATTAAACGAAGTAATTTCTTGGAGACTCTGCATAAAATGCGATTAGATACAAACTTTTCCATTAGTAATCACTAAGCAAAATGTACAGAGGATTTTACTGTAGTTTAATGAAACGTGTGAAAATCTTAGAAAACATTTATTTTAACTTTGATCTGCATCGAAGACTTCAATTTTAAGGCCTTGTGTCAGAATTAGTATTGTTGTTATTTACACACACACACACAAAAAAAAAATCCTGGTATTTGTTTTCAACTTCTCGTGATGAAAAAGTGACTCAGAATATTGTTAATGAATATTTTAGACGTTCTGGTTAACATTCTGAGCAAATTAAACAAATAAAAAACTGTTATTTATTGAACATAGCATTCGTAAGGAAAGAGAAAATTGATGGTAAATATTTATTTTTAATGAAACTGAAACTGAAACACTTACCGAAAAGAGCAATTTTTTGCTGTGCAGTGGTTATCGGCTCGGAAAGAGAAATCGGAAAGCCGAGTTCAAATTCCAGCTGAATTCGTTGCATTCACTTACGCACAATTACCCTTGGGAAAGGAATTAATTCTTCCCTTCCCTCCAGGCATGGATTAAATAGCAGGACAGATTGGGTTCTATAGCATCGGTTGGTAACCAGTCTACTGCAGACAGTAATGGCAAATTATTGCGGGAAAATCTTCAGCCCAGTCAGTCATGTCTCTTTCCAGACATGATCGCCCAAGCGTGTATCACGTATGGTACTTAACCGACTGACGTTTGGTTACAAAATTTAATTAAAGCTATAAAAATGGATTAAAAAAAAAACTCTTTTAAAAGAGGTAAGTGATAGATAGAACAAATATAGGTAAAAAATAGCGGTAAAACATGCAGGTAACAGAAAGTGGTAACAGACAAAAGTCATAAATATAGGTAAGAAATAGAGGTAACAAACAGATGTAACAATAAGAGGTAACACACAGAGGTAGTTAATAGATGTAACAAAAAGAGGTAACAAATATATTCAAAAATGTACAAAAAATAGAGGTAAGAAATAGCCAGTTGGTTAAGTGCCATATGTGTTACACGCTTTAGGCGATCATGTCTCGAAAGAGACATAACTGACTGGGCAGAAGATTATCCTGCAGTAGGTTGCTATTGCTTTTTGCGGTAGACTGGTTGACAGCCAAGGCTATAGAACCCAATCTGGCCTATTTTTTAACCCATAACTGGAGGGAACAAACGGATTTATACCTTTCCCAAGGATATTTGTGCGTAAGTGAATGCAAGGAATTCAACTGGAATTCGAACTCGGGGCTCCAATTTGTCGTCCCGAGTCGATATCCACTGCACCACAACGCACAAGGAATAAAAGTGACAAAATATGTAACAAATACAGGTAACAAATACAATAACAAATAGAGTCACAAAAAAGAAATAGAGGTAACAGATATAATAACAAATATTGTAACAAATACGGGTAAAAATAGTGATGACAAAAAGAAGTACAGATAAAAATATAATCTAAACTTATTTATAAATGGAACTTTGTCTCTGTGTGTGTATGTGTGTGTCCGTGTGTGTGTGTGTGTGTGTGTCCGTTACCTATAGACTCCGAAACGGCTGAACCAATTTTTTTGAAAATTTGCACAGTTCTACTATAAGCGTCTGCGAGTGTTCTTAGCTAGGTTTTGTGTCGAGGTACCCTCGTTAAATATCGAAAATCGGTAATCGAAAAAATCAGGTTATAGAAGGAATGGTCTGTTTTTAATCAAATTTGATACACTCATAGACAAAGACATAAGAAACGATATTCAGAAGTTTCAATGTTGCAGTTCTTACAATAGTGCAAAAATTCGATAATATATATATATATATATATATATATATATATATATATATATATATATAAAAGGCAAGATGTTTGTGTGTATGTTTATCTGCTTGTTTTTCTGCCTGTATGTATGTATTTTTTTCAGCCCTTTTATTTTAGTTTTTGCTTCGGGTTTGGCTCTAAGTAGGTTTAATTGTAGTTCTTAGTCTCAGGCATGATGCCATTTACTCAGAGGACTTATTTAGCCTTCAAAATTCAGTTTACGACGAAAAATCTTATTCGATATCGATACCAAGAAATTAAAATTTGACTTACATCAATTCATTTTTCTTTCAGTCTACGGCTTCCCTTTGACTGGAAACAGCTATTGCATTTTAGTCTTTCGTGCCAACGTCCAAAGAGTCTGAGCTCCAGGACCATGGATTAGTTTTAAAGCTTTCATTACACCCTAGCAAATCCGTGCGATACTGCTAGTAATATATAAAAGTAACAAAAAGATATTAAATTATACCATAAAATGATAATATTAAAATACGATTAACAAAAACAAAAAACAAAAAAAAAACAAACAAAAAAGAACAGCTGAGTTGGGTTATCTTTTTTTTTATCAGCGATAAACCGGTTTATTGAACCTCACTTATCAGAAGTCTTTCGAAGTGCGTGTAATATGTACACTGAGTAAAGTGAATACACAACGTCAAATATTGTAATAAATATATAACAATTACATGCTAATTGCACTTAAGTCTAACAATAACTTCATCTTTTTTCAGAGAGATGGCTTTTAAAACTACAGCCAGTTAGTTAAGTGCCATACGTGATACACGCTTGATTGGGCAGAAGATTTTACCGTCGTAGTTTTCCATTGCTTTCTGTTGTATCCTGGTTGCCTACCAAGGCTATAGAACCCAATCTGTCCTACTATTTGACCCATAACTGGAGGAAAGGGACGGGTTAATACCTTTCCCAAGAGTATTTGCTCGTAAGTGAATGCAACAAATTCAACTGGAATTCCAATTCGGCTCTCCAATTTCTCGTTCTGAGCCGATATCCACTACACCACAAAGTATTCAAAAACCTTTGCGTAGCTGCAGAAATACATCTGGTTCGGCGATAGCAGAACATTTGTAAAAAATGCAGCGACGTGCCGAGTTTTACAGCCGAGATATGTTTTCAGTACTGAGGAAGGCTAATTGGGAATGTAGGTGTTGTAACCAATTTACACTAAGTCCTACCAGCCATCTCTCTGTAAGTAGGAGAAGAGCTTGTTGAGTTTAAATGTAATTAGCCTGTAATTGCTACATATTTTGTATAACATTTGGTCTTGGGAATTCATTTAAGTCGCTGTGATCATCTCTCGTCCTCGGTTGAAATTCTGATCAGAGAAAGTTGACTAACCCGTTTTTGTTAATCGTTTTTCGATATTACCACTTTACAGTAAAATCTTTTATTTTACAATATCTTTCAACTTACGTAGTACCCAATCTTATCCTGTCTATATTTCTTTCGTGTCAAGACTGAAAAATCAGCCATAGGTATCCATAGACTCAACATGTTATACGCATAATTTACATGTTTAGTCTGCACTATTCTTAAGTATGCTTGTCTGGTAATTTCTGGTAAATAAGATTTCTTCTGATGCAATTATTATTATTATTGTTATTATCATTTTTTTGCACTTTCAATACTTATATATTAATATGCCAAGTATTTACTAATTTAATCAATAATCAGTTGTCAACATTGAGTAACATTTTTCTTTTTTATTTTGCTCATTGAAATCAAATGTGGCAAGTCATTCGAAATGTGAATCATCTGCCACAACACCTCTCCCGTCTATCGTGATCATTTTTACTGATAGACGGTAATTTCATCCGCATCATTCTTTCAAAAAAGAAAAAAAAATGAAACTCGTCACAACCCAGTCGCGATATCTTTTTGATTAAAGTGCAATCAAATTTATGCAACTTTTTTTTTTCTTGTAGATTACTGACTGGAAAAAGCAACGTTTTTGATTGATTGTAATTATTGATTATTTCATAATCCCGATAAATAGATATATTCTGATTTTTCTTTTTCGCTAACTATACTATGGGATTGCCGAAACTGGTCAACAAAGAATGTATTCGAGTCGTGCTAATGAATGGGTTATATAAGATTTTGCTATTTGATGTTCCGTGCCAAAACGTAATCAGTCTTACATACTATTCATCATAATTTTCATTGCTTTTCTTTGTGGCCGTAATGTTTGCTTTCAACTGTGCATTCCATTAAATACGGCTTTATCAGATTTAACTTCATTTATCTTAGTCAATCAGTTTCGGTAAACTTCATGGGCAGAAGTAATATTTTTGGCGTTGGAATATTTCACCGAAGTAATGCGATTGACTCGCATTGAAAGTTTTTCTTTGATATGTCCCGGAGAGGGATATATATATATATATATATATATATATATATATATATATATATATATCATTCGAGGTAGTTAACTGTTTTAGGCAAATGTAACCGGGTAAGTAGATGTAATGGACGGTACTCGTCGTATGCAGTAACCTGAGATGTAGGCGTCGTGAAAAGACGTAGACCAATAGTCGTATACCTCTAGACGTAGATCTCTAGACGAAGACCTGTAGATCTCTGGTGGTAGACCTCTAGTCGTAGACCTGTAGATGTAGACCTATCTGCGTCCTCGTCTTAATCTGTATTTATGGCTGACACCAGCCATAAATACAGATTACTGTGATGGGGAACCAAAATGTATGCATATTTATTACATATTCCTTACATCAGTTTTTTACTCTGAATTGCTTGAATGTTGCTGCAGTGAAATGCTTGAATGTCGTATTTTATATTAAATTGTTTGAAAATTGCATTTTTCATTGTATTGGTAAAAGTTTTATTTAATTAAAATGATTAAAAGTGCTATTTGATCTAAATTAAAAGTTGTATTTTTTCAGTAAATTAATGATTACTTGTGAAATGCAAGAAATAATTTACATTATTTACATTGTTTAAACTGTTGTCCTCATCTTTACTGCTATGTATACGACGTTTCGGCTGTTGTACGCTCCAGCCTTCTTCTTTAAGCTTAAGAACACATGGCACAGTGGATATAGGCGTTGGTTATTTCCAGTGATTTGAATCAAAGTGTTGTGAATTCAATACCAAGCTACAGCAGTGGTGAACAAATAACTTAGTTGAGTTTAAGGGATATAATTACATGTCATCTGGAAGTAGCATTACACATGGAACGAGATCGTAATAAAGAATTCGGTTCGAAATTCCTTGCACCTGAAGAAAGTCGGAGCTTATAACGAGCGAAACGTCGTAAACATTGCAATAAAGATGAGGACAACAGTCTGAACAATGGAAATAATATAAGTACTACCTCATCTCAGAAGTATTGACAAATACTGATGGAAATGCTCTTAGTGAAACAAATTTGAGTAAAACATTTGTGTGATACCTAGAGTAATTGTTATACTAGTTAGAATGCATTTGTGTGATAACAGAATATATCAAAGGCTGGTGGGACATACAGACCCATAAATGTCATTATTTAATAAAGATGCAATGTTTTGGAAATAAGTTTCATAGCTTCTTTCTTTACAAATCTAGAGAGGTACCCGCGGTAGAGGTTGTAGTGTAAAAGGTACAGCTTATGCGGAGATGTATGAAAGATGGCAGTTGGCCATTGACTTGAACCGGTTAAGATTGTAGTCATCGTGTAAGCAGCCTTGGGGGAGTTGGTCTCACATGCAGCGGTTTGTGAGAAGAAGCTGCTTAAGGGAACCTACATTAAACCAGTGGAATACGAAGAGAATGAGCATGGTTCGTTACAATGTACGCCGTATAGCGGGTCTCAGCTATGACTTTCAAGGCTGGTGGAACCAAGATGTATAGTTCATCCAAACTCTTTCCATGGAAACAGCGATAGAGGCCATTTAAATAATGCGATCGTCCTTGAGATGTATTTTTTGTCTAGACCTTCACAGATGTTGTGAGTAATCGCAAATAGGATATCAGCAGCGGACTGGGCCGATCGAAACCCGTACTGTTTGTCGCTCAAAATGTTATTCCTATTTGGGGTGATCATCAATCATTTTGTTGAGCATAGCATCAAAGTGTATGCTAATGGCACTGTAGAGACTAATTGATCTATACTGTGAGGGAGATGAGCGTTCACCTGCATTCTTAAAACCCAAGCATATACTTGACACCTTCTACTGACTTGGAAAGGATTTCTTCCTCAAGTGGTAGTTAAATAATTTCAAGAAGATTAGGGATAACTCCATGTTAATATTCTTAAGCACAACCACTGGGATTTTGTAGACCGTTTGTATTCTTATTGTCGTGATTTTTGATAATGGAAATATTGGCGGTAATGAAAATATTAGAGATTACGCTCAGTAAAACGGGGGAAAGTCAGGAGATGGCATTTGTTATCTAGCGTAAAGTTTGAGGCAAAGCTCAAATAAAAAATGTTTGTCTTATCTGACGAGAAAGAGATGTCCACGGAGCCATTTATAATAGTATGCACTGACACTTTGCTTCTATTCAAAATTTTATCATAGATCTTTTTAGAACACTCGGGATCTAATTTGTTTGCTTTCATCCTTAGCCTGAACTACTTGAACACAGCTACACTTTGAATTTTCTAAAACTCTTTTGCGAGCAGTCAGTCAGTTAAGTGCCATACGTGATACACGCTTGGGCGATCATGTTTCGAAAGAGGCATGACTGACTGGGCAGAAAATTATCCCGGATTAGGTTGCCATTGCTTTCTGCGGTAGACTGGTTGCCGACCAAGGCTATAGAACCCAATCTGTCCTGCTATTTAACCCATAACTGGAAGGAATAAACGGATTAATACCTTTCCCAAGGGTATTTGCGCGTAAGTGAATACAATGGATTTAACTGGAATTCGAACCCGGCTCCCCGGTTTCTCGTTCCGAGCCGATATCCACTGTCGAGGAGTACTGAATACAATAAGGTTCCTACTTCACCGCTCCCTCTAATAGACATTATCGTAGTCGTTATGGCGAGATAAGGCTGTAACACCTTCCAAAGGGAAGAAGGGCTGAATTCTTTGTTGGGAGTATATATATATATATATATATATATGCTGTATCGAGGCAGCAAATAATTTTCTCAACATATACTGTTAAATATAAGACACAATGGACATCTATTATGTTTAATCATGAGCCGTTCTAAACATCGTATTTTGGCTTTAATTTCAGGTGAAAATAATGACAAAATTGGATAATTTTTTATTAAGTTGGTTCTAAGCTTTCGGCTCACATGAGTCATCTTCAGAGAGATTATAAGGATGGTAACACAAAACATCCACTATATCCTCACTCGTACACATAGTAAAAAGAACCTTCAGATTTTGGAGGCCATGTACATTAAATCCAAACAACCCACACTTAATAACATCATGTTTAAATCTGATCATAATGCATTACATTGCATTTGAATATATGGTTCTGTTGTCATTTCGCGCTATCACGCGGTGTGACGTCATAGAACCGCATTGCAAATTTGCGAACTACGTTTGTTATTTTTGGTAACTATTGTCGTTGCTTGGCGGAGTTTTATGTCAACAGAAGATAAAATCGTCGCTGATGTTTTTGTGTTACCGATCCAACTCAGTAAGGATCCAATTATGATCCGAGCGCAGAAGTTTTTAAATGATATTGCATTTTTAAAAAGTATTAACCTCCCGAAATTTTGTAACGCCATTTTAACATCATATATTTTAGGTGAAGTTTGCTATACATAATGATTAATATTTCATCATCATCATTTATCCATCACACCTAGATGGCGCATAGGGCAGCAAATTCTTGTTGCTGCAACAAACTGCTTTTTACGGGGTAAGGTTGTTAGCCCTATACCCAACACCCCAAGCTGGAGGACAGGTAGACCGTTCTTGCTCCTTACGTTTACTGTACCTGGTATTTCCAAATAGGTCACCCATTTAAGTACTATCCAGGCTCGATGTTGCTTAACTTCGGTGATCGGGCGGGAACCGGTGCATTCAGCACCATATAGCCGTAGTCTACGGCTAAAATTAATATTTCCTCCATAATAATTTTAACTTATTTTCAGACTGAAATATTCTTGAAGTATAGAAAGCCTTAATTATGAACATAACAAAATGTGATCTTCGTTTAATTTTCTTGCATGAGTTCAAACTTGGGAACAGTGCCTCCGAAAATTCTGCCAATATCAACAGAAAATGGGGAGGTAAGTTTACAAGTGATCGTACAGTACGAAGGTGGTTCCAGAAATTCTGTACTGGTGATGAGAGTTTTGAAGATGATGTTAGAGAACGGTCATGCAGTCTTAACAACGAAAGATTGCAAGCAGTCGTTGAGAAAAACACGTTAAAATGACAGAGAAATGTATCGGACGATTCGTGTCAGCAAGACAACAATCTCATGCCATTTGCAAATATTGGCAAGTTAAAAAAAGCTCGATAAATGGGGTCCTCATGGTCTTAATTAAAATATAAAAACTTAGGCGTTTTGGAGCGTGCTCGATGCACTTTCTGCGTTACACCAATGCTCCATTTCTGGACCAAATAGTCACTTGTGATGAAAAGTATATCCTTTATGATAACTGTAAACGATCAGCTCAATGGCTTCATCGTGATGAGCCCCGCACAAAATTTCCCAAAACCAAAGTTGCAGCAAAAGATTATGGTGACTGTCTGCAATTGGTGCTATCCACTAGAGCTTTCTGGAAGTCAATAATAGCATTAATGCAGAGCTTCACTATGATCAACTTGCTGAAAGGCATGCACGCCTTCAAAAAATGAGACCTGCATTGGTAAATAGACGTGGTCCAATTTTGCTCCACATTGTGTGACCACATGTTGCATGAATAACGTTGCAAAAGCTTACAGAACTGGGATATGAAAGTTTTTGCATCTTCCCGATCTTTCACCTACTGATTAGTATTTTAAGCACTTAAGCACATTCTAAATGGTAAAACCTTTTGGTCCAAATAAACTCTCAAAGATTTCGTTGCATCACAGCCAATTACTTTTTTTTATCAACGGAGAATAAATAACCTTGTCGATCGATAGCAGAGGTTCTTAGATACTTAAAGCTCGTATTTTGACTAATTTCGACATTTCCACAGTTAATTTTTCAAGAATAAAATTACGTTTCTGAAATCATTACTTTTGTATCAACTCAATACATATGGAATTCAAAGAATGTTTCTCGTTACATATAATTTCAACATTTCCACAGTTCATTTTTCAAGAATAAAATTACGTTTCTGAAACTATTACTTTTGTAACAACTCAATATATATGGAATTTAAAGAATGTTTTTCGTTACATATAAAACACTAGGTAATTATTGCTATTTTTGAGATACCCGTTCATTTATGTCAAATAAATTAATTGCCCCATCAGAAGTAAATAGATATAACGGTTACTGAGGCTGAAAGTGGAATTAATGAACCGCGTTCAAATTCTAGTCTGATCTCCTGCTGTGACTTTTGCAATGTTGCTCTTGAGAAAAGTATAAATCCATCTGGTCGGATGCCCTTGTTATCCATCTAGAGATCCTCTGCTGCCATATATGGTCGGTTGTCATTGCTATCCTTGACAAAATCCAACGGAGAATCTGTAATGTGATCGATCCCGACTTGGCAGCTCGGATACAGTCACTTTTTCACTGGCGCAATGTGGCTTCCCTGTTACTCTTCTACAAATACTTTCATGACTTCTGCTCCGATGAACTTAGCTCACTGGTGCCCCATATATATGAATGTATTTGATATATTAGCAACTAGGTCCCACCCTTTTTAATGTGAAACCAATAAATTGTAAACGCAAATTCTACTCCATCAGCTCCTTTTCTCGCACTTGCCGCCTGTGAAATTCCCTTCCGATTATTTGATTCCCTGACAGTTACAATCTCCAACAATTTAAATGTAAAGTTAATAGTCATCTCCCATCTCACTAACCTGCATACTCTCTATCATTCTCCTTTCTTTGTCCATTCCACTCTTATCGAGATTCTCATCTTTCTCTTACCCAGTTCTTGATACCCTCTGTAATCTGTCACTCTTTCTCATAACTTTCCTTTTATGTAACCTCCTGCAAAACATTGGCAGTAAATTGCCTTGCTTGGGGTAGTAGGATTATATAAAAATGTGTTCTTTCTACCCCTATCTATGAATAAAACAACAATGTCGAATAATTTATCTAGCCTTGGATAACACTCAGTCTAGGAGAAAGATTCTGAAATAAAACCTTGAAAAACAATGGGAAAGTACTCCTCTATATTTTTCAAGAAAACATGTTAATTTACATTTTATATAATAATGTTCACATTGTACCAGGCCAAAGAGCAACGCGATGTAGAGGTTTTATAGTGTAAGAGGCAAGGGGCTCAGTTTATGAGGGTATGTTAGAAAGATAATAATTAACCCAAGACTTGAACAGGTAAGATTGTTGTGATCAGAAATGAACGAAAAAGAAGCTGTAGTGAACCATTATCACCTACAACCTGAAAGGAAATGACACTTTTGAAAATTCTCTAAGGGGTAAAACTAAAATTTGCATTTGAATATCGTTTGCGCGTATTTCAAATTTACTGCTCAATTAAATTTAAATAATGTAACCTTCGTTCTTTTTCTTTTTTAATAATCATTTCACACCAGACAAGGCAGAACTGCCACTGGCGTGCAGGGGGTTACGTAAGCGGTGAGTGATGAGAAAGAGGAACAAGTTACGGGAGTGTTAGAGAATAAGTAAGAGAATTTTTTTAAAATCATTTCACCCCAAGCAAGGCATTCCACTGCCACTATTGCGCAGGGGGTTACATAGAAGAAGGTGCTGAGAGAGCGATTAGATATAGGAAATGTCAGAAGGAGGGTGATTGACGGGTAAGGAGGTACATAGAAAGAGTGTTTGAGAGAATGGGTGCGAGTTAGTGTGTTAGGAGGTGTCTGTAGACCTTACATTTAAATTCCTGGAGATTGTAGCTGTCGGGGAAGTAAGTATGTGGAAGGGAATTCCGCAGGCGTGAAGTGCGAGAAAAGAAGCTGTTGGAGTAGAATTTGCGGTTACATTTTATCGGTTTCACTGTAAAAGGGTTGGACCTAGTTGCTAATCTAGTATCTCGTGCAAATTCATACTTACGGGGCACCAGTGATCTAAGTTCATCGGAGCAGAAGCCGTTAATGTATTTATAGAAGAGGCACAGGGAAGCCACGTCACGCCGGTGAGAGAATGACTGCAGCCGGTCTGCCAAGTCGGTATCGATCACATTACCGATTCTCCGTTGTATTTTGTCAAGAACCCCTAGAAAAACAGCAGGAGCACCCGACCAGATGTGGCAGCAGTATTCAATACACGGGCGGATGGTAGATTTATATATGTACAGGATAGATTCAGACGGAAAAAACCCTGCACAAAGAATCGACTTTTATAGCAGCGGATTTAGCAATGGATTCGATATACTCATTCCACTTGAGGTCCGCTGAGAGTGTGTGGCCAAGAAGGCGTAGTGTTATACTCTCTGGGAGGCAAGCCTGTTCCATGCTGATGGTATAAGAATCAGTCAGTTAAGTGCCATACGTGATACACGCTTGGGCGATCATATCTCGAAAGAAACATGACTGACTGGGCAGAAGATTATCCCGCAGTAGGTTGCCATTGCTTTCTGCGGTAGACTGGTTGCCGACCAAGGCTATAGAACCCAATCTGTCCTGCTATTTAACCCATAACTAGAAGGAAGAGACGGATTAATGCCTTTCCCAAGGGTATTTGCGCGTAAGTGAATACAATGGATTCAACTGGAATTCGAACTCGGCTCCCCGGTTTCTCGTTCCGAACCGATATCCATTGTACCACAACGCACATCCTCCAGCGGATTTAGCAATGGATTCGACATAGTCATTCTACTTGAGGTCCGCTGAGAGTGTGTGACCAAGGAGGCGTAGTGTTATACTCTCTGGGAGGCAAGCCTGTTCCATGCTGATGGTATAAGAATACAGGTGTGAAAAGTGTTGCATGAAAGTAGAGTGGAAAGGAATAAGAACATGATACAAGGGTTGTTAGGAAAATGATGTGAGCCAAAGAGATAAGAGATGGCAATTGACTTTGCATTTAAATTTCTGGAGATTGTAACTGTCAGGGAAGCAAGTATACGGAAGGTAATTCCACCAGCGGGAAGTGCGAGCAAATAAGGGAAGTTGCGGTTACATTTGATTGGTTTCACTGTAAGAGGGTGGGATCTAACCGCTAGTTTAGTAGCTCGACTAAATTCATGCAGAGGGGGTACCAGGGAGCTAAGCTCATCTGAACAGAAGGCGTGAAAGATTTTTATTAGAGACAGAGGGAAGCCATATTACAGAGGGTTAGTAGTTGTAGAGGATGGAAGAGAGTTCAAGGGCACAGTTTTTTTAGGACAATGATTGGGATTCCGTCACCTCCGCTCGCTCGCCTTATGGTTCTGCTTATTGCGTAATGGTCATTATAATTTTATGGTTTGGTGTCAAAATTGTTCTAAATCAGGTAGATGCCCCCTACCAGGCTCTATCTAAAAAAGAACCAGTTCAAAGTGAAAACAATATACTTCTGCATTATCAGGTCTGTAGCTGTTTAGTACTTACTTTCCAGTCTTGATAGAGTGAAAAAACGTCTACACGGCCTTTTGAGTGATGAATCATTTTATACCCTGCAACTCTTTTTCCTAAAAATGAAATGTCGCCAGCCTCTTGTTACGCAACCACTACGTACATTTTCTTTTTTATGCCGTGTCCCTTCAGAAGTATCATGACTCTTCACATCTTCCTGTTTCTTGTAACTGTTAATAACTTTTGTATTAGTATTTGTTCCAAACCATGCTCTGCCATCTATTTGCTTAAATTCATCAAGTATATCACGCGCTATTTTCCACTGTCTCACTTTTCCTCTATTTGCCCTGTGAGTATCAGATTCTCCAAATTCTTCTTCCTCATTTCGTGTCCCAGTGACTTCAGCTGTCTTTTCTTAATGTTGATTATACTTCTTCTTTTCGTTTTCAGTCTCTCCAAAACCTTGTCGTTGCTCATATGTTCGGTCCATAGTATCCCCATGATCCTTCTGTAGAACCACATTTCTTCTGCTTTGAGTCTTTCCTACATCCTTGAGGAGATGGTCTAGCATTCCTTGCTGTATAGGAGGACAGATATCACGTAACAGTCCACTCACTACTTTCCGAATATGCATATTCATTATTTACCTCAGTTCAGAATTTCACAGGTAAGAAGCGACATGCTACGTATACGAGAATAGCTCATCACCATTCCAGTTGTATCTAATCTAAACTTATATATAAATGGAACTTTGTCTGTGTGTGTGTGTCTGTGTGCGTGTGTGTCCGTTACCTATAGACTCCGAAACGGCTGAACCGATTTTCTTGAAAATTTACACAGTGGTATTATAAGCGTCTGCGAGTGTTCTTAGCTAGGTTTTGTGTCGAGGTACCTCCGATAAATATCGAAAATCGATAATCGAAAAAATCGGGTTATAGAAGGAGTGGTCCGATTTTAATCAAATTTGATGCACTCATAGACAAAGACATAAGAAACGATATTCAGAAGTTTCAAGGTTGCAGTTCTTACAATTGTGCAGAAAATCGATAATATATATAAAAGGCAAGATGTTTGTGTGTGTGTGTCTGACTATCTGTCTGTATGTCCTTTATACAAATCCACAATTTTTATCCGATTCTTACCAAACTTCACACAAATATTCTTTAGGCTGAGTCGGAGCTCCAGGACCATAGATTAGTTTTAAAGCTTTCATTCCACCCGAGCAACGCCGGGCTATATTGCTAGTTTAATTAATGAAAAGAAAGCCACACCTGGACAACTCCTTCCTTAGAATAGTTACTTTGTGCAAGAGACTCTGAAATGCATGTTTCCCGATTGTTTCTGGAATCACCTCTTAATTGCTGTTGTTTCTGGGTCCACCCTAACCAAGGTTGGTAGCAACTGTTAGAGGCTCAGTTATGAATAAATAGTTATCTTCCAAAATTAATTCAAAACACTATGAAATTATAAAAGGACATTTTATAGTAAAAATACGAGCGATATCTTTTGTTATAAAAGAAATTATTAATACTTCCCTGAAAATTAAATTTCGGCATTAAATGACCCATTCATATGCAGGTAATCAAACCAACCATCCGACCAAGCAACAAATCCCGATCGCTACAAATTTAACTTCTTCAAATCTGTGGTCTGCACCTTTAACTCATCCTCTTACAGACAGTTAAGTGCCATACGTGATACACGCTTGAGCGATCATGTTTCTGACTGGGCAGAAGATTTTCCCGCATTAGGTTGCCATTGCTTTCTGCGGTAGTCTGGTTGCTAAGCAAAGCTATAGAACCCATCCTGTCCTGTTATTTGATCCATAGCTAGAGGTAAGAGACGGATTAATGTCCTTCCCAATGGTATTTGTGCGTAAGTGAATGCAAAGAATTAAACTGAAATTCGAACTCAGCTCCCCGATTTCTCTTTCCTATCCGATATCCACTGCACCACAACGCACTTCCTCTTACAGTCATACTCTTTCAGTAACCTCTGCTTTGAATGGCTCTTAGGAGTTTTCGTCCTTGGCTGGAATCGTTGCCAAGTATTGTTTGCTCATCGACATTTCCTTCTGCGTAAAATGAGTCCTATGTTGGATATGAAGGGATATCCGCATCCACCGTATGGTAGATTAGAAGGAATGAAAGAATGCAGAACTCTAGATTTTCTTCGTCTCTTCTATTTGTTGTCTCGTGTTTTCGAAGGATGTTTTGTTTTTGTAGACTGTAGTTGTTTCTTTATACGTGAGAAGAAAAAAAGTGTTGGAGTATGATTGGTTGGTTTGTTTTTATGGCACATCAATACCTCGGCGGGTCATTTATTGCCAACTAAATTTTATTTATTTATTACTGGTAATATCTTTTTCTTTCAACAATTTATTGTTGTTTTTAAATAGGTTTTGTGTCTAGTAATACATTTTTCTTTTCGAATATCAAGATTCATTGGGATTTGTTTTTAAGGGCAGGGTCCCCAAGTCCTACCCTTGTTATTTAACCCATAACTGGAGGGAAGGGACGGATTAATACCTTTCCCAAGGGTGCCAGTGCCAGGGTATTGAACTGGAATTCGAACTCGGCTCACCGATTTCTCTTTCCGAGCTGATATCCACTCCACCACAACGCACATCCGTCACCAGACACTTACAGCACCTGGTATTTCCAAGCGGTCACACATCTAAGTACTGACCAGGCTCAACATTGCTTAACTTTGGTGATCGAGCGAGAGCCGGTGCATTCAACGTGATAGGCCTTAAGCCCTTGTTGGAGTATGAAAGCCATAGCTGGAAATCGTTTGAGGTGGTCCATTGATTGTCAAGCTATGCACCACATCATGGTTCTTAGTGATCATTTAGCAAAAAGAGTCACGGACTGGTACATAGTGTGGCGTTCAATGGACCACGTCAAACAATTCCCAGCCATGACTTTCATACTGAAGGAATTTTCGGTACTAACATAGTGTGAGGTCTACCCCATTATATAGTCTACCTAGCTGCAAAGCGGATGTCTATTGAGCCCCTTTTCATACGTTTAAATAAATTTTATACACATGCAATATTACAATTATAGTTAGATGCTACGGTAGACGTCACGCTCTACTCAAAACGGGAGGTAGACCTCATGCTGAATTGAGGTAGATACCACGCTTTCTTTTTTCACACGTACAAAGAACAACTTGAAGAAGAGCAGTCTTCAAAAAAATAAAAACATCTTTTGAAAACACCTGACCTGGTAAAATATTTGTAATTATATACGCACTAGCATTATAGCCCGGCATTGCTTGGCTGTAATGAAAGCTTTAAAACTAATCCATGGTCCTGGAGCTCAGACTCTTTGGACGTTGGCACGAAAGACTAAAAAGCAATTGTTGTTTCAGGTTAAAGCGAAACCGTAGACTGAAAGAAAAATGAACACAAACATCTTACCTTATGTATATATATATATATATATATATATAATCGATTTTCTGCACTATTGTAAGAACTGCAACCTTGAAACTTCTGAATATCGTTTCTTATGTCTTTGCCTATGAGTGTATCAAATTTGATTTAAATCGGACCACTCCTTCTATAACCTGATCTTTTCGATTATCTATTTTCGATATTTATCGGGGGTATCTCGACACAAAACTTAGCTAAGAACACTCGCAGACGCTTATAGTACAACTGTGTAAAATTTCAAGAAAATCGGTTCAGCCGTTTTGGAGTCTATATGTAACGGACACACACACACACAGACACGCACGGACAAAGTTCTATTTATAAGTTTAGATATATTGATAAAACGAAATATTTGCCAAGACGCAAGCAATAAAAAACAATGTGAAAAAGTGACACCACACACAGATATTTTTAACAAAATTTTACTCCCATTCAACCGAATGTACAATTGTATCTAGAAAATTGGTCTTAAAGGATTTTAATCGTACATTTTGTCAAATTGAAAGCGTTCAAGCTGTTAGATGCAACACGTGTCCAGTTTGATCCTGTTTTGGGTCTATTATTTTTTTTATTAGATTATCAAGTGCAATCACTACTGTAATGTTGCATTTTAAATAAAGTTATTTAAGGAAAACAACTTCACTTTTGTTGTAAAATTACGAATAAGGGTTTTAAAATGCATAGCTTTTCATTGTAGGGTAAAAATATTTTTATTTATATTTTTCATTTTATTTAAATGTCGAATGTTTGTTTATATTTGCTTGATGTTTTGAACTTTAAATTTATTTTGGTACATTTGCTGAAGTTGAAGGATGCTTCCCGGGTTCCCCGGTTATAAAACAGAGTTCATAGTTAACCTTTCAGATGAGCCAAAGTTCATTAAATATATCCCTCCCACGATTACAAACAAGTTCACCGCCATCAATGCATCGCGAGGAGAGAGGAAAGTTCACTGCTATGAATGTTCACCACAAGAAAAGTTCACCGTGAGAAAAGTTTACCGCGCGGAAATTTTGCCGTATCAATTTCATTAGATTTTATAATTAGTAATTTTAGAATCAGTATGTGGGTATGCAATTATATATATATATATATATATATATATATATAGTTTTAGTGCAAAGTATTTGTTACTGTAACTGTGCAAGTTCATGCCGATTTAAAATATTTCCTATGGACACTGTCATGGTGCCTTCACCCATTGCTGAAACGAGAAAACCAGCTCTGATATGTAAGGGCATGATAACAGTGTTATGAAACTTTGAAGAAAGCATGAACCTGCTCAGTTAAAGTGGCAAATTCTTCGCATTGAAACTTTCAACGCTGTCTTCACCCCGATATCGGGCATTTTACGATAAAAACCTTTTATCAGTAAAATACTGACAAATCTTGGCGCCAAACATTACCATAATTCAACCCTATATATTTAAATCCAAAAAGAAGCAGATTGATGATAAAATCCCAAAGGAGATCCTATTAATATTAATTATTAAAATGTACATATTAAAACTCAAGTATCCAGAGGGATCAGTGTAATTAAAATTATTATTTACAGAACCAATATATATATATATATCATACAAAAAAAAATTCAAATTTTCCAAGATCGTATATCCATTTCACCTAGTGAAAATCACATTATTAACGATTTTAATCGTCATAGTAAAATGCAGTTATTTGTTTAAAAGATTTATTTAATACCAATAACTGTATTTTAACCTGATGACTAAGATCACCGAAGATGGGAATTGCACTCGGTACGCTCTCGCCCGTCGATTAAGCACTCTGGAGAAATGGTAGACTTTAAAAAACAGTAGCTACTCACCGCTATTTGCGCACTGTTCATTCAGTAATGAATTCGAACAATCTTGGCTACTGGCGTATGTTTACATTGTGTATATAGCACGCTAAAATCTTCCTTTCTCACCTGAGCGCCCATTGTTTTTAGGTAGAGGTAGAATAAGCGACTAATCTCAAATCGATCGCGTTTCAATCTTTGCTGGAAGCAATCGGATGTCTAACCATATTGATGAGCTGTAATACAACGAAACGGATTGTCTGCGGATGACTATATATATATATATATATATATATATATATATATATATATATATATATGAATGTAGAAATAGTGATAATAGCTAAGAATAAACCAATGCTAATTGAAGTAAAAATTAAACAGTACACTACTGAATCTCGAAAACTCCATAAAACCTTACATTAAAAACCGAAAACTCAAGTAAAGATTTAACAGTACACGGCTGTGGAAGCACCTGAAAAGGATGGAAAGTCTATGTTAATTCTGCTGGGCGAATTCGAGGTCTTGTTCTAAATTACAATGAATATAATTTTAGCCCTGACTGCTTGAGAGAGATGGAGCATAAGAGCTGGTATTAGAAACTAAAGTTTTAATTATAAAATAAATAAAAACTCTTGATGCCAGTTATTATTTACTTATAGTACTATTTGAAAGGATGTGCGTTGTGGCCCAGTGGATATCGGCTCGGAACGAGAAACCGGGGAGCCGAGTTCGAATTCCGGTTGAATCCATTGTATTCACTTGCGTGCAAATACCCTTGGGAAAGGCATTAATCCATCTCTTCCTTCCAGTTATGGGTTAAATAACAAGACAGATTGGGTTCTATAGCCTTGGTCGGCAACCAGTCTACCGCAGAAAGCAATGGCAAACTACTGCGGGATAATCTTCTGCCCAGTCAGTCATGTCTCTTTCGAGACATGATCGCCCAAGCGTGTATCACGTATGGCACTTAACTGACTGACTATTTGAAAAATAATTGAGATACGTTGATGAATCAAATTAAAAATCATTACAAATTGTTTAGTTTTTATCCTTTTACGGTGAACTTTCCTTGAGAGGAAATTTTCTCGCGGTGAACTTTCCTCTTGGAGAACTCTTATTTGGCGAAATGATGCTGAACTTACTGAACCCGCCCTTCCACTATATTCAAAATAATAAAGCACACATCTTGTATCAAACTATATTCTTTAATGATATACAGCCAATCAATAAAGATAGCAGAATTAAACTTCAGTCTATAAAGAAAATTAATGAAAATATTAAAAAAAAAAGAAAAGAAAAATGTCATGATAATATTTTTATTAATATGATTTTTGTCTACTTTGATTGACTAAAGACAATTGTTTTATGTTATAGATAACATATTCTCATATTTTGATTATCAATGTTAAGTCTTCATGTTTTATTTCTGTGAAACGTTTTCTATGTATTAGGCTGAGTCATTAGTAATTTTTGTTTTTACTTATCGACTAAAAAAATGGTCTATTACACTTCATTCAATTATATATTCACCATTATTCGTAATAGTTCTTTCTTATCAGGCAGCTCTTCAACATTTTTCGAATAAAATTACTCAGGTTTTTATGTGAAAAAATGTTATCGACGAACCCTCGAAAAACTCTCGACTCTGGTTATCATTAGAGAAAATTATATATATATTTCTCCATCAAAGCGGTCTGAGGCAATCATAAAATGTAATGATCGGTTGGTACAAGGTCAGGTGAATATGGCGCATGGGATTGATCTGGTCAACAGAGTTCATTTTTCTTTTTACTGCAGTATTTATTTGTCGGCAACCTTGCGTTGTCATAAAAAAAGAACATTTTTTCTATTAAGAGCGCAAGACGCTTCTCAACCAAATATTTATGGACAGGTTGCAACTGCTGGACGTACAAATGTGCCCTTAGTGTTTCATTATGCTTTAATAAATCTAAATTTTTACTTTGAACTTTGTCGTATATTAGTGTACTCGAAATATTATTAACTAACTCGTTTGATTAGCTGTTAAACTGGTACATTTGTCATTACAGCTCGTTCACGAAAACAGAAATTACTTATGGCTCAAGGAATATGACTTAAATCAATATCTATATATTGGGGATTTTCAAGTCTTTCTTTTCACGGGCTGACAATTATGCGACCGTATCGATGGACAGGTTAGCGTCTTCCTCGTGTTGAGGCACTGTAAAAACATTTTTCTGTCTTTTGTATTTGAACTGACCTTGAAGAATACTTAAAATGCGGCTTCTGTAATGCCACAAAACAACCAGAACGATCATGAAAACAACTGCTGTGGAAGCACTAAGAACTCCAATAATAAGTTGCTTATCGTACTGTCCTGCTCCGTATCCCAAAAGGGGTTTGTCACAGTCAAATTCAGATGGATGCATTGTCGCCACTGATCTATCAACTAAATGCTTTGGCGATCGACACCGCAAGAACTTACCACGGACGTTTTTTCTCGGACGATCCCCATCTCTGAAAATATAAGGTATCCAACGAGCATCGCAATTACAGTCAATCCAGTTTCCACTCAGATCAAGGGATAGTAAATTATCCCATATTAATAGGCTTTCTGGAAACTTGTGAATTGCATTGTTGTTGAGATAGACTTTTTCTAAGTAAGGTGAATTGTAGAAAGCCTTAGGATGGATGAACTCTAAATGGGGGTTCAGTGCAATGTGCAGTTCTTTTAAACTGGTCAGATTGAATGCGTGTGCATCGATCCGGCGCAGAAAGTTTAAATTATTCAAGAATATCACCTCCAAATTTGGTAAACTGTGAAACGTATTTTGGCTGATGATGCTCATGCTGTTATCACTCAAGTCCAGTTTGGTCATATCTTGCAGTTTGAGAAATGCAGCTGACGGGGTAATTCGTAAATAATTGCGATGAAGGTCGAGCGATTTTAGATTTTCACCCAGTCCCATAAAGGCGTCTTCGCTGATATATTTTATGAGATTACGAGCGATGCTCATTGAAACCAGAAGCGAGAGATTACGGAAAGCGTAGTCTTGGAGACTCTTGATTCTGTTACCATTTAAATTTAGGAATCGTAAAACTTTGACTTCTTCCAAAGCACTTGTTGGCACATTTCGCAGTCGGTTGTACATGAGGTTTAAACTATCCAGCGTTTCCAAACCCGTGAATGCTTTGTCAGAAATCGTATGTATAAGATTTCCTGTTAGATTCAATTCCATCAAACGTGGGAAATATGAAAATGCATTATCAGACAAAACATTAAAATGATTCTGGCTCATATCCAAATAGATGAGGTTGTTTAAACCGCGGAATGTGTTGTTGGTGATGTGCGAAAGATGATTACTGCTTAAAATTAGTGTGTGCAACTTGGCAAGTCCATCAAAAGCACCATCCTCGATGTTGGCTAATGTGTTGTCGGCCATGTCTAAATAGGTGAGATTCGTATAACGTTGTAGCTCAAAGTTGAGCTGTTTAATTCGATTTCCTCTGAGAATCAACTCGTTCACGTATAATGGATTCTCTATATCTTCTGGTACGATGGTCTTTTGAGCATCTGAGCAATCAATCAGGCCGGATTCTTCAAAACAGTTACAGGATTCTGGGCAGAATGCAGCGTGTCCTGAAGCAGTCAGAACAAATAAAATCAGTAATTCTGATCGTTTCATTTTGGAAATGCTTTTCTATGATTTTTTAAATTCTTTTTATCCTTTACACGGGTTCCATTTTCTTTCCACTTAACGCTTGTTTAAGTTGCATAAAAACACTGATTACAATCCTCCTCTGCCGATTTGATATCTGTAACTGTATTTTTGGCCATTTCTAATCACTGCACTAATTTGCTGGTAATCGCAATCATGTTTGTGGTGTTGTGAGTCAGCGGTCTGTAAAAGAAACAATAAGTTTAAATTACAAAATATCGACAATTCTACAGCAATCATATAATTACCGACAAAATTCATCTACTTTTTTATATATCATATAATTTTCTTTCAGAATTTATATTTTATATATAACATATAATTTTTATATTTATTTGTTATATAAAATACAGTATTTATATCGATATTTATATCTTGTATAATTTTTATATCTATATTTATAGCGCATATATAATCTACATTTTTCTCTTATTTTATATACTTTTCATATTAGAATTTATATCAAATATATTTTATATAATATATATATATATATAGAATATATTTATATATATTATACATATATATAATTTTTTATTACGAAAACAATCAGGCCAGTAGATATAAATATATAATACTGTTTAATTAAAAATAGAATATCTACTTAAATACGAGTATCGATAAAAAATAATGTTCAAGCAAATCATTTCATATATATATATATATATATATATATATATATATATATATATATATATATATCATATATTTTTATATCGATATATATATATATCGATATGTATTATATACTTTTTGGATCTATATTTATACCTTATATATACCTTATATATCATATTCATCTTATATACCATACATGTTTTATATTTATATTTATAGCATATATAATATATACTTTTCATATATACATTTATATCATATATAGTATATACATTTTTATATCTACATTTATCTTATATATCATACACTTTTTAGATCTATATTTTGTCATAAATACACACACACACACACACACGCACGCACACACACATATATAAACATATATAAATTAGAGAAAATTTTCAAAATTAATAGGTGTCGGATGCACATTTCGACATGGGATCTCTAACAGAGATTCCATGTCACGTCAGCGACATTGTTTTGTTTCAAATGGCGAAGGTCCCGGGGTAAAGGAGGAAGGGGCCAGGTTAACAATGGCGTCGAACATGACAGAGCTGGTAGTGGCGAGGTTACAGGGTGTAGAGACAAGAGATAGACGGGGTATCAAATATCAAATGGTAGAGGCTAGTGAATGTTTACAGGGGTTTGAAACGGTATATTTAGGAGGGGGAGGAATAGATTTAAATGTAATATCTTAAAAATTTTTAATTAAGTTTATCCATTACAGGAAGTCATGAATTTAAAGTTAAATATATATATATATATATATATATATATATATATATATATATAATATCTTAAAATTTTTTAATTAAGTTTATCCATTACAGGAAGTCATGAATTTAAAGTTATATATATATATATATATATATATATATATATATAATATCTTAAAATTTTTTAATTAAGTTTATCCATTACAGGAAGTCATGAATTTAAAGTTAAATTATATATATATATATATATATATATATATATATATATATATATATATATATATACATCTTATATTTACATTTTTATCTTAATTATCATACATTTTCTATAACTATATTTATAGTTTTCTATATTTTATATATCATACAGTTTTTCATTTACTTTTATATTTTATATATTATGCATGTTATATAATTGCATTTATATCTTATAAACGATACGCTTTTTATATTTACATTCTTATATTATATATCATAAAAGGTTTCGTTTTATATATGCATCTACATTTATATACTACATATAATAAACTCTTTAGATCTATATTTATATCTTATACATACACACACACACACACACACACACACACACACACACACACACACATATATATATATATATATATATATATATATATATTAATTCAGATACTTCAATCCAAGGGAAAAAAGCAGGAAGGTTAACACGGCTGTCTGTTAATTTTTGTTACATTCTCCCTTTTTTTTGCGAACCCAGACGATGTCAATTTTTTTTCTTTTCTTATTTATTTGGTTTTATTCTATCTTTTTCTTTTTCTTTTTCGTTTTCTTTTTCTTTTTCTTTTCCCTTTATTTTTTATTTATTTTATTTTATTATTTATTTTTTAATTTCTTTGCAATCTATTTAAAAAGGAAAAGTAGACTAATTTTTATCCAGTTTCTGAAAGGTTTTTTCTGTTGCTGAGGTGATGTGTCGTCCCCCGTGGGGATCTTCATATCGAAATGGCCATTCAACATCTTTGAATTAATCCTTTTTTAATATATATATATATATATATATATATTTTTTTTTTTTATGTATAGTGTACCGAGGCAACAGATAATTTTCTAAACATATATTGTTAAATATAACAGACAATGAAAGTCTATTATGCTTAAGCATGAGCCGTTCTAAACATCGTATTTTGGATTTGATTTCAGGTTAAAATAAAAACAAAAACTGTCCGACATTTAGGTATCTTTTACAATGCTGTTTCATAGTTTAATTAAACAACATTTCATAGAAAAACATGCCCATTTAGGTAACATTTGACAGATTTAAGTCTAAAACACAATAATACAGTAAAAAAAGACCTTCAGATATTATAGGGTATCTACATTAAATCAATGCAACACACACATAATAAAATCTCATTTCAATCTGGTCACAACACATTACATTGCACTTAGACATATGGGTCTCTTAACACTTAGGTCTCTCACGCGATGTTACGTCAGAACCGTGAATTACAAATTTACGAACTGCGTTTGCTATTCGGGGACTGTTATTGTCGCATAGCCACGTTTTATATCAACACAAGATAATAATATCTTTGATGGTGGATGTCTTTATATTAACGTCCTTATAAGCTCTCTGAAGATGGCTCACGTGGGCCGAAAGCTTAGAACCCGCATAATAAAAAATATCCAAATGATGGACAATTTGTCTTTATTTTTACCTTAAATTAAAGCCAAAATTCGATGTTTAGAACGGCTCATGATCAAACATAAAAGACATTCATTGTCTGTTATATTTAGCAGTATATGTTTAGAATATATATATTTCCAACAACGTACTCAAATGTCTGTAATCAGACCAGGGACCACAACACCACTATTTTGTCACTGTCTTCGGCCATCCGCCACGGTAGGGATGGACTTATATTTTCAATTCAATTATCTTTATTGTTAATAGCTTAAATGTTCTATGTTTACTGTGTGTTATTATTTACTCTTTGATAATGGCTTATGTGAGCCGAAAGCTTAGACCTGATAAAAAATTCAACAAATACTGTGATTTTTTGTTGTCTTTTAACGACATCACCATCAAGTATATCAGACGGTATGAACGGATCCTACACAAAATTAATAGACAAAACTTGTCTATATTATTCAATGAAACCTGCATTAATGAAAAAATGCTGCCAAAATACACACAATTTAAATATATATATATATATATATATATATATATATATATAGGGTTGGTATGGATAGAATAAAATTCACATGTAAAAAAAACAAATAAAAAATGAAAAATAAAAACACTGTTCTTAAAGAGTATTCAATACAAAGTAGAGCAAATAATATTTATTTGAAATTTATAACATAAGCATGCTATAAAATCACTACAAAGTACCTATTTTATTTCAACACTTCTTGTGTTTTGTCAATTGATGATGCTGAGTAAATGATGAAGAGTTTTAAAAGCTGCTTCAAAGCTAACCAAACTATAGGGGAGGTACTGTTACGTTGTCTGTGATGACCCATCAAAATATAAGTAAATGCTAATTTGAAAAACAAAGCGAGTTTTATTAGTTTTGAATCTTTTAAAACGCTTCATCTCGCGATCATCACCACAACTCGACAAGACACAAGAAGTCTTGAAACAAAATGACTATTTGTAGTGATGTAATAACATACTGATGTAAATTTTAAATTTTAAATTAATTATTATATATATATATATATATATATATATATATATATATATATATATATTGTAATTTTGTTATTACAGTAGTTTATAAAAGCATAATATCACTACACAAAAATTTTCATGTTTCAAAACAAAACTGTTCATCTTCAGGTGATCACTTGAAGAGGTACAGTTTTGTTCTGAAACATGAAAATGTTTGTGTAGTGATATGATTTTATAAACCATTCTAATTACAAAATTACAATATTAAGCTCTACTCTGTATCGAGCACTCTTTATAAAAGTGAATGGCTCAACAGTGGGTTTTTAATCTACGTCTTCTTTCACATTTTGTAATATATATATATATATATATATATATATATATATATGTGTGTGTGTGTGTGTGTGTGTGTGTGTGTGTGTGTGTGTGTGTGTTTATATCTACATTTATATTTTGTATACCATAGACTATCATACACGTTTGCGTGTATATCTATATCTTATATAATTTGTATATCAAATTTATATTTAACATATATTATGCCTTCATATATATATGTACATCTTATGAATATATACATTTTTCATATATTTTATATTTTATATATATGTATATGTCTTATCATTGGAACGAAATGATCAAGCTCATTTAACAAATGAAAAAAGGAACTTCTATTGAATAAAAAGAACTTTAAAGCATAAACAAAACAGTACTGAAAAAAAAAATCAAATGTTACATTTGAAACAAAAGGTAAGAAATTATTTTTAACTCATTTGCACAAAAAATAGTTGTTAGCGAATATCAAATATGTTTGTATCTAAATTATTTCTTGTATAATCAATCCGTAAGACCAAACATTATTCAGTGGAAATTCCAGATTAAAACTTCAGCCTCTAACTCTGTGTTTAAATCGAAGTTATAGCCTGTTTTATTTCTGTTTCATGAGATGGTTGACCCAATCCATGTTTCTCTTATGCTCGAAGATACGGGATTTTAATTCACTAGATGTTTCGCTTATATATCTCTTCTGGAATTGCAAGCTGTTAGTATTATAAATCCCCACATCTGATGTGATATTAGATCTATGTTTCTTGCTAAATAGAGCACCGATTATCTTATAATTTTATTGTTGGGGTAACTGATTTGTTCTCAAATGTTGTGGGTGGTGCCTACGTTTTTGCACTTGTTAACTTTGTGTGCCAGTTTTATAGCGTTGAGGATAAAATGATGTAGGTAGTGAAGAAGTCTAAATTTTTTATGTATTTCTCTTCTTCACACAAATTACTACCCACTAGCAAAAGTCATCTAATCAATTTGTATTCCTACCAGAACCAAAAAATAAGATCACGTAGATTCATAGTTTCTTTTTTTTTTTTTTTTTTTACCTCAGAGCCCTTAAAATATGTATCCCAAAATGCCTGTATAAAAAAGAGAAAATCTTTTTGAAAAACGTTTAGTCTTCTTCACTTCCCGCATTATTTCAACCTCAGCGCTAGAAACTGATCATATAAAGTCGACAAGTCCCAAAATGTAGGAACCGCCTACAACATAGGCGCCTCGTACAACAAAAACAGAAAATTCGTAAGGCTACCCCTCCAATAAGCTATAAAAAAAAAACATTATGAACTTTCCCAACACCGCCAAGAAAATCAAAAGTTATAGTTAGAAAGGAAAATAAATCCAACACCACATCAGATTCCGAGATTTATTATTTAAAAATACATACAATGTAGGTAGAGCTAAATTGGCGAAACATGTAGGAATCTAAAAACTGGAAACTACGAACAAAAGAGAGACCATCATTAGGACACCTTCTGAACTCGCTCGTAACACACATAAATAAAAGAAGCCGTAAAACCATAGTTAAAGTATCTATCATCAGATTACCCTCACCTACAACTGGTATAACATAAATCCTTTTATTTATACACAAAACATTCATTAATCAACATACAAACAATACCAGACAGAAATAAAATACCAACCAGAAAAATACACGCTCATATTAACAATCAACTCCCGTATAGATTAAATAGAATTATGATACATAAGCACAGAAGAATTATACAAGCGATCTTTATCAAACAAAACAAAAATACATGAGACTTCAGTCAGTCAGTTAAGTGCCATACGTGAAACACGCTTGGGCGATCGTGTCTCGAAAGAGACATGACTGAATGGCAGGAGATTATCCCGCAGTAGGTTGCCATTGCTTTCTGCGGTAGACTGGTTGCCGACCAAGGCTATAGAACCCAATCTGTCCTGTTATTAATCCGTCTCTTCCTTCCAGTTATGGAAGGAAGAGACGGATTAATACCTTTCCCAAGGGTATTTGCGCGTAAGTGAATGCATGAGACTTACTTAGCAAATAAAAAGACAAACGATACAAAACTAAATATACTAGAACTTTCTCTTCCATATTTCATTTTTGAAGTTTGAATTAAAGAAAAAGATTGAAGTTATAAACGTTTCCTTTTTCTTCCTGATCTTATATATATATATATATATATAGAGAGAGAGAGAGAGAGTAGAGAGAGAGAGAGAGAAGAAGAAAAGGGAAGAAGAAGAAGAAGAAGAAGAAGAAGAAATTGATATTTGTAAGTGTACTGGTTTACGAATTCATGTTCTCTCTGACACTTGTCCCATGGGCAACTGAGGATTTAAAATTGTAACATTGACTGCATGATGAAAGGAAGTTGCTTTTTAATCTTTTTAAATCCATGTTTATTTTTAAAGTGATTTTGTCTTAGCAAAAGTCATAAATCCAGCGATAGAATCATATATCTGTGAATTTTCAGTTCTGCATTCAGCTTGAAAGGTCAGTACACGGTGAAGATTACATTGAGAAAAATTACGGACGTTTTTTTTTTAATTTAATAATAAATAAAAAAAGTTCCAAATATTTGAATTTTTACAAAGCTTGACTTTGGAAATGTTCATTTTTATTTTAGTTGCAAATACCTGGTAGGATCTGAAAATTAAAACCTAAAATGTATCTCTTCACATTTTCCTTATATAGTTTAATTTGTGGTTCTTGTTCAATCGACCGGCTGTTAACCCTTGTCCATTACTGTTTTTCTCTACTTCCCTTTCCCTTAATGAGCCTCCTGGATGTTAAATTTATCAGTATCTCTTGCATTTTGTCTTATGTGTTTAAGTATCTCTTTGGCAAGTTTATTTTGGGTGGTGTTACAACATGACAACACATTTAAGTTTATTTAATGACGCTACTTTTATTGAGTTCACAATTCAATGGAAATGCCACTATTAACTCACGCCTCGAAATGATTTTAGTATGAAAACGAATTGCAAATGGTTTTACTATGAAAATGCATTTGAAGTGACCTTACCGTTAAAATGCATATGAAATGATTTTAATATGAAAATGCAATAGAATGGATTCTACCAAGAGAATATATTGTGCATTTTTATTCTAAAAATATGCATTTAACTCTAAAGTCATTTTACTCTAAAAATACATTGGTAGTGATTTTAACAAGAAATTGCATTGTCAATGATTTTGCTTTAAAATCCATTGGAAGTGATTTTAATATAAACATAAATTCGAAGCGGTTTTTGTATGGCAATGCATTGGAAAAAGACTATAAAAATGCACGAGAAATGATTTTACTACGAAAGCGCATTGCAAATGATTATACTAAGAAATGTCATTGAGAAATTATTTTACTATAAAACTGCATTGGAAGTAATTATTTTATGATAAAGAATTAGAAGCGATTTTAATATATAAAAATTATGGGAATTCTTTATACCATATATAAAACAATATTTTAAAGACATATGAAAATAAATTTGTTATGGTACCCTCTCTATAGGAATGAACTCTTCCTCCGTCAATAAATAATAATCTAAGTGACATCCGGAGACGCAGCTTGAGACAGTCGTGAGACAGTCAGAAGATAGCCGAGATGCAGCGTAACTATACCGTTTGGACTTACACTTATATTCTGTTTACTACTAACGCTCTTATTATACTATGTTCTATTATTCTCATACACTGTTTTGAACCTATCGACTTGTTTCCGTGTTTTTCTTCCTGGCCCAAACAGGTCACAACAATTTGGCGACGACGATTTCGCCAAAACAAAATTAGAAATTAATTTTTGGTCATTTGTCGATTTTAACGACAATTTAATTTTGTGTTATTTAATGTCGAAATCAATTATTTAAAAAAAAATCTTATTAATCTTTTTATTTTAATATAATGCATTACTGGAAAAATCATAATGACTCAAATGATTCTAATTTTAGTCTTTCCACATTAATTCTCACTAAAAAGTTTCCATACTTTTATTGTAAGTAGGAGTAATAATAAATGCACTGTCATATTTTTTAGTTTATGAATGATAGTTCACGATTTTATGTATGCATTTCATTTATAAACAAGTAATAGTTTGAGAGCCTGGTCTGCTTTTCTATTAAACCCTAGTATTGGGCGGGGGTTATAGAGAGTAGGATTTATACATTTCCAAACGTATTTGAGTGAATGGAAACGAGATGGCCTCAGCTGGAATTTTAACTCGGACCGCATATATTGCTGATAACAGCAACGTTATAGGTCAATCTATAAGCTTTAATAAATATAACCTAACATCATTGCTATGAAGTGGGTTTTCAGTACCAGCATCCAATTTTGTTTTTATTTTCTCTTTTGTTTACATAAAAATAACAGTGATATTTACGACACGTTTACAGTGATGGGATGTACGTTGTGGTGCAATGGATATCGACTCCGAACGACAAATCGGGGAGCCGAGTTCAAATTCCAGTTGAATTCCTTGCATTCATTTACGCACAAATACCCTTGAGAAAGGTATTAATCCGTCACCTCGCTCCAGTTATGGGTTAAATAATAGAACAGATTGGGTTCTATAGCTTTGGCTGACAACCAGTCTACCGCAGAAAGCAATGGCAACCCATTGCGGGATAATCTTCTGCCCAGTCAGTCAAGTCTCTTTCGAGGCATGATCGCCCAAAGCGTATCTCATGTATGACACTTAACTGACTGACTTACAGTGATGAAATAAAAAAATTATAAAATCTGACGTGAAAATAAATCTATGATCAACATGAAAGAACTGTTATTTGACTTAAAATTGATAACCATAAAAATCAGCATTAATATCTATATACTGTAAGTCCTCGGGTTACGACAACTTCGACTTACGACTATTCATGGTTATGACATGTCTACATTAATCTTGTTTCAACGCAAGCTCCAGATTGCTACAAGTCCACTTGACTCCAGTTCTTATCCACTTGACTCCAGTTCTTATCCACTTGACTCCAGTTCTTTCTTTTCCTCTCTTTCTACCTTTGTAACTGCGTTTCTAACCGTCTTATGCCCTTTCTCTGACACCCCCTCTAACTGGTCCGTCTTTCTCTTCACTCTTCTATTCTCTAAACTTATGTAGCCCCCTGCGCATCAGTGGCAGTACCGCCTTGCTTGGGGAGAAACGATTAAAAAATAAGTGAGATAGAGAAAAGATTTTACGCCTCGTTACCAAGAGCCAATGACATCACTGGCAATAGAAATACAATCAACTGAAAACAATTTAATTTCGTTATATATATTTACGCCCACCTTGTGGTTTTAGTCCTAATTATGTTAACATAGAATTTGTTGTTATATCCTAGGTATGTTCTATATATATTACTTACAATAGGTAAGTTCGGTCGGGTTTCGAGCCTGCGTTAGGGAGCAATCGGAGTCTAACCGTACTGATGAGCAGTGATACAGCGAAACAGATCTGTCTGCGGATGACAATATATATATTAGTCATCCACATATAAGCCTGTTTCGCTGTATCACACCTCATTAGCTCACACACACACACACACACACACACACACATATATATATATATTATATAACAGCTCACATATATATCATATATATATATATGATATATATATATATATATTTATATATATGTATGTATGTATGTATGTATGTACGCATGCAGAATCGCCGACTGATGTCAATTCGGTTGGCTTTCAATCCTGGCTAAAAGCAATAGAATGTCTGACTATAGTCATTCGCAGACAGATCTGTTTCGCTGTATCACAGCTCATCAGTACGGGTAGACTCCGATTGCTTTTTAACCCAGGATTGAAACCCGACCGAATTGGCGTCAGTCGGTGATTCTACCTTTGGGCTATGGGCGTTCGGTAGAAGAAGGCAGACTTTTTAGCGTACATAATATCATTATACGCGCCCAATAGCCACGGTGCTCTAATTCATCTGACTGAATGAGCGATGCGTAGATGCTAGAGTAGCTACTGTTTTTCAAAGTATATATATATATATATATATATATATATATATATATATATCGTGTTTCAATTTGGATGTGCGTTGTGGTGCTCTGGATATCGACTCGGAACGACAAATCGTGAAGCCGAGTTCGAATTCCAGTTGAATTCCTTGCATTCATTTGCGCACAAATGTTACTTATTTTGCGTTAGTATCAGTGAGTGATGGAAGTATTTATTTACGGAAAATCACGGCTACATTCCGAGATTTTTATATCATCGTTTCACCCTTAAGCAAGGCAGGACTGCCACTGGTGCCCCAAGTGTTACAGAGAGACAAAAAAGGTACAGCGAATACCGAAGAAAGGATGAGATTTAGGGTGGTGGATGGGATTTAGGGCGGTAGATGGCATATGACATTGCATTTAAACTTTTGGAGATTGTAGCTATCAGGGAAGCAAGAATACAGAAGTATGTTCCACAGACGGGATCTGCGAAAAAAGAAACTGAGGGAGTAGAAGAGATTTATACAGAAAATTGTGTTACGACGCATATTAGGAATGGAACCTCTATACATATACATTAATGCCGAGAAAGATAAAAATTAATTCAGAACTTACTTTTAAAGCGGCAACAGACTTTAGTAAGTATTCCTGCGTCAATTTTATGAATGCAAAAGTGGACATTTTCAAAAGCCTTTTATTCCTAATCAAATACCCTAACGCATTAATAAAAATAATTAGATTTAAACCAGATTAAAAATCGAAAGAATATTTATACAGAAATCCTAAGCACATGTTTTAGCACATGTTATACCAATTCTAGAAATGCTTTTGACAATTGTCTTTGTGATAAATATGATCTCTATATGAGCTATACTGACGTTAATAGCTTTTCCTTTTTTCTAGTTTAGAGAGATCAGTAGCGAAAGTAATATTATCAAAAAGATTCAATGGAGATAAAACCACATTCTGTATATCACTACATTCGCACTCTGAGATCTTATAACAAAGGACCAGAGTCACAATAGTTTTCAATTATTATGATTCATTCGTAAAAAAAAAAAATCGTTTTTATGCTTTAGAAACAATACGTGCTTGTCTTTCGTTTCAGGAAACAACTGTATGCATGCAGATATATTATGGAATCAATAAAACAAATAACAGAAAATATATGTAAAAAAAAAAAAAAAAAAAAAATGAAAAGTTTTGAACGTTTTTCTCCCCCAAGAATACAGGAAGCATTTTTTTTCTTTCTTTATACTTTAAACATCCATTTGTTTTATCGGTACATTCTTACTTCAAGGTTTTCAGTGGAAAATAAACGGGACTTAAAAATTAACATGATACGATTCACAAAGCTTGAATAGAAATTTATTTTATAATATACTTCAAGCCGAATGAAAACTGCCAGCACTTAATATTCTTCCTCGTTTTGATTCGATTGTTTTTAAAGGTGAAGTTTCATTTCAAGCTGCAACGAAAGAGGTGAACATCCTGTTGTAGAATGTAAAGAAGGCATTACTGTTTCTTTCCAGCAACGTTGCAGTAGACTTTAGAAGTGTAATTCTATCTAGAAGTTCGATTTTGTGAATGATTTTTGCTGAAGGCGTCTTAGAAGTGAGAAATTATTCACCACTCTTGGATATATACGCGATTGTTTATCAGAACAGTTATTACACAGTGGAAGGAAATTATTTAGATCTTATTAATAAAAAAAAACAAAAAACATCTGTAATTTAATGGACTCCACTTTTTTTTAACTTGTTATTTTTCATGTGCTGTGTCTTTTTAGGACGTAGACGATCATGGACTTCCACTTGCTCCTGTCTTTTGTTGCTCTTAATATTTTTTCTCTTCGTCTCACTCAAATTCCACTCTGGCATCAATTTCAGTCAGTTAAGTTCCATACGTGAAATATGCTTGGGCGATCATGACTCGAAAGAGACATGACTGACTAGGCAGAAGATTATCCCACAGTAAGTTGACATTGCTTTTCGCGGTAGATTGGTTTCCAGCCAAGGCTATAGAACCCAATATGTCCTGTTATTTAACCCATAAGTGGAAGGAAGAGACGGATTAATACCTTTCCCAAGGGTATATGTGCGTAAGTGAATGCAAGGAATTCGACTGGAATTGGAACTCGGCTCCCCGTTCCGAGCCGATATTTACTGCACCACAACGCACATCCGGCATCCATTTACTCAAGCCTAATAAATATTTTTTTCATTACTTTCCCATTTCTTTCTATCCTTCTATCCATCCTGTGAGTATAAGATTTGTGTAAATCATAAACTCCTTCTTCTTCTTCTTCTTCTTCTTCTTCTTGTGCTGTGTCTCTTCAAGACGATGACGATCATGTACTTCCATTTGGTTCTGTCTCTTGTCGCTCTTAATATTTTTTCCCCTTCGTCTCTCTCCCAAACTCCGCTCCACCATCCATTTGCTCAAGCCGATCAAATATAGTCAGTTAAGTGTCATACGTGATACACGCTTGAGCGATCATGTCTTCAAAAAACATGACTGACTGGGCAGAAGAGTTTCTCGCCATTACTTTTTGTGGTAGACTAGCTGCCAACCAAGTCTACAGAACCCAATCTGACCTGATATTTAACCCATAGCTGGAGGGAGAAATGACGGATTCATACCATTCCCAAGAGTATTGCGCGAAAGTTAATGCGACGAATTAAACTGAAATTGGAACCAGGCTCACTGATTTATGGTTCCGAGCCGAGACCAACTGTACAACAACGCAATTAAATCCATCCATTAAATACGACACCAAAACTGTGTGTATTTAACTTAGTTAATAGTTATTCGTAATATCAATTATTTATTCCCTCTTCTTCTCCTCCTTCTTAGAGCCATTAGACTCCCTTGCGCGACAATCTCACCACAATAGATGCTGATGCTGTGGTTTTGATAGTAAGTTTTTACGGGATGGAATTTGCAACTCAATGTCTAACCGGTTTTGAATTCAAAATTGTCCTTCTCTTACACTAACTGCCAACCAAGGCTAGGGATCATTGTCCGTCATGCTGTGGAGAGAAGAGATGGATTCATATATTTGTCAAAGGCATTTGTGCGAAATTGATCGCACCAGCCTGCAATTTAGCAGGCCAATCGGATTATCCTAGTGGATAACCGATTACTGATGAGCTGTGATACGGCGAAACAGATCTGTCTGCGGATGACTATTTACGTTTGATTGAGCACTCTGGAAGAACGGTAGACTTTGAAAAACAGTAGCTACTCTAGTATCTACGCATCGTTCATTCAGTAATGAATTAGAACACTCTAACTACTGGCGTATGAATGCATGGTATATCACACGCTAAAAGTCTGCTTCCTTCTACCGAGTGCCCATCGCTAGAATCGCCGACTGACACCAATTCGGTCGGTTTCAATCCTGGGTAAAAACAATCGGATGTCTAACCGTACTGATGAGCTGTGATACAGCGAAACAGATCTGTCTGAGGATGATTATATATATATATATATATATATATATATATATATATTAGGGTAACGGTAATATTAGCTGTTTCCTTATAAGAAAACGTTTGACATTCACTGACCAAGCATCAAGTACTGATGTAAACTGAAATTTATAAAATCTTTCTCTTTAAATAATTTTTAGAAAAATTGGTCGCTCGAGTCAGATAACTGTTACTGCTCTTTTAAGAATTAATGGAAATTTCCTTCCTAACCTTTTGTTTCGGGTAATAAAGAATGTCAACATATTGATTATGTCATTATGTTCTGTTCTAGTTACATGTACTATCCATTTTAGTTGTTGCTGCTGTTGAAAGTCTTCAGGTAATACCGTTTCTCTTATTGGATACAGTTCCTTTGTTTGAGATTATGTAGATCCAGTCCATAATTTCCAAATAAGTGTTTTTAGCCAGTGATCTGAAAAATCGGTTGTATACATTTAAGAGTTTAAATAATTTTAACAGGTTTGCCACCATTCATGACATTCATATGATAGTATCGATCAGGTGAGGCTATTTAAGAACAAGACACAAGTTTTCAGGTTAATATTTTGTTTTTGTAACAACATGCGGTCATTTGGTAAAACTACGTCTAGTACGGCTTTTATGACATCATTAAACTACCGCATGGAAAATGTTGTATCCCGGCGGGTGGGGATAAACAGAGAAAGAATATTGCAAGGAATAACTCTTAACACTGAGTATATATAATTAGAGATATATCATACCTCAGTACAATAGCTCAGTACAAAAAACCAAAAGGATGTGCGCTGTGGTGCATTGGATATCGGCTCGGAACGAGAAATCAGGGAGCCGAGTTCGAATTCCAGCCGAATTCATTGCATTCACTTACGCGCAAATACCCTTGGGAAAGGTATTAATCCGTCTATTCCTTCCAGTTATGGCTTAAATAACAGGACAGATTGGGTTCTATAGCCAGTCTACCGCAGAAAGCAATGGCAACCTACTGCGGGATAATCTTCTGCCCAGTCAGTCATGTCTCTTTCGAGACATGATCGCTTTAGCGTGTATCACGTATGGCACTTAACTGACTGACAATAAACCAAATACAAGTACACCCACCGAACAGTTAACACGAATAACAATTAAGAAGGCAATGTCTCTGTATAGGACGTATGCGTCCGTCTTGAGAAGTAAGCTTCCGTCTAGTGACGTCTAACTCTCGTCTAAGGCCGATGACTGTCGACTCTGGTATAATGACGAATAATCTCGATCACTCCCGTGTAATGACGAAGACTCTCGCATAGTCACGAACACACTCGATCTCTTTCGAGTGCTCCCTCTCTGTAGTTCGTTCTCGTCTAGGTCTTTTATAACATTCCTGGGTAGGACAGGATATTCCTCTACAACAATATTCCTCCAGAACAGAAAATAAGACCACAACTTCAACATAGTAGGTCTTATTGATTTGGTTCCCGTAGCAAGTAGCATTTTACGGGATGCAGTTGTTAGTTTCACGTCTAACCGGTTTTGAATTCAGAATTGTCCGTCTAGGCAGGTCCACAAACAAAACTCTGCTATTTAACCCTAATATGATGGGGATTAGAGACCGCTTAATTTCGAGTATTTCTGCGGGGGTGGACGCAACGAACTCAGCCAGGATTCTAACTCCGCAGTTTCCGTGCTGATAACCGCTTTCGTTATACTCACATCCATTTACATTCGAGCAGCAAGAAATTCAACAAATATTATTTTGACAAAAGATGATTAAGAAGCTAATCAATAACTCTCAATGTTGTGGGCGCCTCAACGTCGGATAATGATTAACGAGCTTGTTTTGGTTGACGATATCGTCGTGGTTCTTGAATCTCGCTGCTGGACTTTTGGCCTTGTGCCAAACTAAGCCAAGTTTAATAAATAACTCCTAAGACTTTAACATACTTTTTAATTTATGCATTTTTGTTAAATTATTTCTTTGTTTACATCGATTTGTTTGTAATTTCAGAATTATTTCTCAGTAAATATTGCTTGATATTTTATTTTGTTGGGTCGAAATTTCAGAGTAGTCTATTAAAATGAAACAAATGATAACAGTGTTAATGAAAAAATATGGGTCAAGCATGGTCAGTGACTTAAGTGCCATACGTGATACACGCTTTGGTCGATCATGTCTCGAAAGAGACATGACTGACTGGCAGAAGATTATCCCGCAGTAGGTTGCCATTACTTTCGACAGTAGACTGGTTACCAGCCAAGGATATAGAACCCAATCTGTACTGTTATTTGACTCATAGCTAGAGAGGAGGAAGAGATGTATTATATTATTAAGTAGTAATTAGTGGGGGATCAATTTATTACTTCGTAACAATACAAAACTGATCCTCCACTTTATGCCTAGTATAGGGCTTAATCATGTTTTCAATTATTATATTCAGTCAGTCAGTTAAGTGCCATAGGTGATAGACGCTTTGTGCGATCATGTCTCGAAAGAGTCATGACTGAGTGGGCAGAAGATTATCCGCAGTAAGTTCCCATTACTTTTTGAGGTAGACTGATTGCCAGCAAAGGCTATAGAACCGAATCTGTTTTATTATTTAACCCATAGCTGGAGGGTATTTGCACGTAAGTGAATGCAAGGAATTTAACTGGAATTCGAACTCGGCTCCCTGATTTGTCGTTCCTAGTCGATATCCACTGCAAACAACACGCATCAAACATGGTAATATTTTAAATTTAGCTTCATCAGATTCCTTTTGGAAGTTAAACTGCTGCTATTTTTCATTTTTAAAATCATATGCTACTTTGTTTTTTGTGGTGCAGCGGATATCAGCTCCGAATGAGAAATCGGAGAGCCGAGTTCGATCTCCAGTTGAATTAGTTGCATTCACTTACGCGCAAAATCTGATAATGGTATTAATCCGTCTCTTTTCCCTCCAGGTATGAGTTAAAGAGCAAAACAGATTGGGTTCTATAACTTTGGTAACTCGTTTACCGTAGAAAGTAACGGCAACCAACTCCGAGAAAATCTTCTGTCTAGTTAGTTATATTTACTTCAGGACACGATCGCCTAAGCGTGTATCACGTATGGCACTTAACTGACTGACCAAGATGTCCCTTGCATAACTTACAGTTTTTCACTGCTAATAAGACCCACTGATGCATTAGATGTACCGCTAAATTTTGAAAGAAAAAATCGAAAATATACATTTTCTTTATACTTCATAGTCTTCCCCATTATCATAAATTTTCCCCGGTGAATAGTATATTTATTTCATCATGAAAACCTGACTAATCATGACAAATTCGTCAAAAACGGAAAAGTATCAAACTAACCTTCCATTTATGGGACTCCAGGGAGGTTTTAGATACATTTTATTAAAAAAAGCATTTTATAACCCCTTCCACAAAAAAATGTTTATTTCATTTTTAAAATATGTTGTGTTTTCATTATAGAACACTAACCACTATTGGGCGTGTATAATGATAATATACACGCTAAAAAATCTGCCTCCTTCTACCGAGCGCCCATAGCTCAAAGGTAGAATCGCCGACTGACGCCAATTCGGTCGGGTTTTCTGGGTAAAAAGCAATCGGCTGTCTAACCATACTGATGTGCTGTAATACAGCGAAACAGATGTCTGCGGATGACTATATATATATATATATATATATATATATATATATATATATATATATATATATATATATATATATATTGTTTCAGTTAAGATGTGCGTTGTGGTACTTTGGATATCGACTCGGAACGACAAATCGGGGAGCCGAGTTCGAATTCCAGCGAGTTCGAATTCCAGTTGAATCCTTGCATTCACTTGCGCACAAATACCCTTGGGAAAGGTATTTATCCGTCTCTTTGCTCCAGTTATTGGTTAAATAGCCTTGGTTGACAACCAGTCTACTACTGAAAGCAATGCCAACCTTATGCAGGATATTTTTCTGCCCACTCAGTTATGTCTCTTTCGAGACATGATCGCCCAAAGCCTGTATCACGTATAGCAATTAACTGACTGATTGTGTTTCTATTGGCTGCGTAGTTATTACGTGTATATATTATAGCGTTAATATAAAATCTGTTAAGACTTAGTTTACATTTCTTATTTTTCTTCTATGTTGCTTCAGGACGTTGGTGATCATGGCGCTCCACAATCGTCGTTAAGGAAGTTGTTCGCTCTTTTCCTCTTTCAGTATCCTAAGTGAATGACACATTCTCCAGGATCTATTACCTCATTATGCGTTTCAGAAATTAAAAATCTTTTTTCTTATTCTAAGTACGGGTCGTTTTTATTTCGTTTTTTTTAAAGATTTCATCATTATTCACATATTCAGTCCATGGTATTCTTAGCCTCTTTCTATAAAGCAAATTTCTGTTGTTTCAGATCTCTTCTTCATCTGAAAGAATATTGTTCAGCATTCACTGACATGTAAGGGAAACGCTATTACATAACAATTTAGACCACTTTGTTTTTACGAAATCTTCTTAATACTTTGCTTAGCTTTTGCTATTCCAGTAATTTCAATGATTAAAGAGTGTCTTTATTGTTCATTGAAGAAGAGATTGAGTAAAATTTTTCTGTGCTATTTCAAGTTTTTTTTTTTTACATAATTTACAAGATACTTCCGAGTAATTCGATCTTACCATTGCAGTAAAACTACGATGGTTCACTATTTCTATTATAAAAGAGGTACTATCCTAAAAAGACGATTTCCTTGTTAGTTGGTTTTCTAAGCGCTGGTTAGATGAGGCACAAGGCCGAAATTATTAGGTACCCAGTGAAACTTGAACTCACTAGTCAGTTGTAAAAGGTTCTAGCGAGACAGACTTGCTAACCATTGCATCACGTCGAGGTTGCTTGTGTATACAGGCTTGAAAATAAACCAACTGCCTACTCTACCTAAGAGTAAGACTTCCAGAAAACCAAACGTGCAATCTTTTGGGTAGATACTTATAGACTTTAGGGCAAATCGGTCCATATTTAGCTGTTTATTCTAGTACAATCCGGACTATAATCCGTCACCATTTTGGGAATAATGCAAATCACAATTATGACTATCTTTGTGACTCTAGTGTAAGCGGGCCTATGACTACCATTTACTACTGTAAATCGAACTGAAATCAACCTTTTAGATTCTAGGAAGGGTGGGTCTTTGTGTCTGGCTAGGAAATTTATCTCGTCCGAATCCATTTTGCACATTTACAAAATCTACAATTCGTCCGTGCATTGAATTCTGCTGTCATATCTGGTCGGTTACTCCTGCTATTTATCTCGGGGTTCTCGTCAGAATCCATCTTGCGCATTTATAAATCTACCATTCATCTGTGCATTGAATATATATCCGAGTGGGTACAGAACGAAGAAAGAATTTTTTCCGTCCAAAACATTAATTTAAAACAGTGCTCGATATATGATGTATAGAACTGTGAATATTTATTATAAATTATGTTTTAGAGCATAGTCATCCGTATATATATATATATATATATATAAATACAAAACGATTTTTATTATAATAGATAGGATATATATATATATATATATATATATATATATATATATATATATATCCTATCTATTATAATAAAAATCGTTTTGTATTAACTAACCAACGTCTATATATACTGGGCCAAGTGTCCTTAAAGACCTGAAGAAGGCCGGAGCATACAACGGCTGAAACGTCGTATAAATGTCAACAAAGATGATGTCAATAGACCGAATAATGTAAATACTGAAAATACTACCTCATCTCAGAAATATATATATATATATATATATATATATATTTCTGAGATGAGGTAGTATTTTACATATATATATATATATATATATATATATATATATATATATATATATATATATATATATATATATATTTCTGAGATGAGGTAGTATTTTCAGTATTTACATTATATATATATATATCACAACTCGACGATATAATTATTTTTAAAAAAGGCACTGTTAAACACCGAATACGAGGCAAAAGCTTTCATAATTAGTAGTAAAAAGAATGAATTGACCTGACGCTTCCTCGCTATTGTTTCTCTCTCTCTCTCTCTCTCTCTCTCTCTCTCCATAAGCGTGTCAGAAAAGGAAATATATATATATATATATATATATATATATATATATATATTAAAAACCGTATCCTCTGATGCGATATATGCATTACTCTTTCAGAAATGAATTGAGTTATTTCGTAAAATGGCGTGTGTATACACTGCTTATATGCAACACGTTTAAATTTCCCTTCTCTGATTCCATACGCCTATGGCTTAGGGGGTAGTGAACCGACTGACATCAAATTGGTTGAGTTTCGGTCCCGGCCAGAAGTATTCGGATATGTCTAGCCACGCTAACGAGCTGTGATACAACGAAACAAGCTTGCATGTGGATGACTGATATATATATAATACGCATGCAAATAAATATACTATGGATTTTACTATAAGAGAGAGGATTAGCCACTAGTGAAGTACTTGTAAAATGCGCGATCTCCTCGTTGTAAATGTATTTATATCGTTTTACAGTGTAACAACGAATCTACTGTCTTTCTGTGAAAGGAGTGATTTAAAGACAGTAAAGCTGTGTTTTGTTCAATGACTCTTCAAGAAAAGGTATTTCATGTTCTGGCCACTAATGTTTCTTTTCCGAGATTATCTTAGATATATGCAAAATATAGCGCGTTTGAACAGCCTGGACGTTTTAAGTGTTCTCAAGAAAGCGGACTGGAAATGTCGACTATTCTAAGTACTAACACGACAATCTTGCCATAATGCCATTAAATGCGACAGCTTACAAAAATTAAACTAAGTTCATAAATATCTGGAAAAGTTTGGGAAGTTACAGGAGAAAAACAATAACTATATTTCCAAAGATGCTTCCTTTTTGTTTATAAATGTTATTGATATAAAGAAAAAGTAAATTCTTCAATATGGCAGTGATGAAGATGAACGAAAAACTTGAAGTAACTGAAATGTGGTTCTACAGAAGGATGCTGCGAATATCATGTATTGAGCATGTGAGCAATGATGAGGTTTTGGAAAGGATGGAACCGAAAAGGAAATTAATATTGAGCATCAAGAAAGACAGCTAAAATTCCTGGGACATGCAATGAGGAAGGAGGGCTTAGTGAACCTGATACTAACAGGCCAGATAGAGGGGAAAAGAGACAGGGGAATGCAGCGGATAACATATTTGAAGGGCCTGATCAGGTGGATGACAGAGCGAGGGTTGCGTGGTGTTACTGGAGAAAGCGTGCTAAAAGCCACCAGGGATAGGGAGATGTAGAAAGCAATGATCGCCTGAAAATGCAGGGCACATAGAAGAAGAAGAAGAAGAAGAAGAAGAAGAAGAAGAAGAAGAAGAAGAAGAAGAATTTTAAAAAGTTACTAGGGTTTAAGCACGTTTTGAAGTCATCGAGATTTAGTAGTGTCTAAAAGTATTTGTGAAAAGTTTATGGTTTTCTTATTTTTATTTTCTGATGCCTCACAATTCGTGTGAGTTTTAGAACTATGAAATACTTTCGCATCGGTAAATATTTTAGCTTAGCAATTTTAACAAAATATTGCAGAACCAATCATGAGTATGAACGCGGTGTAGTATTCAACGTAAGAGGGCACAAAAGAAAATATTCAAAGTGACAAGGTTTACCATTTCACTGAAGCTGATGATGGTTTTCTCGAATCCTCTATATTCTATTCCTTTAATTAATTTTTCTCTCTCTCTTTTTTGCTCACTGAAACGAAACCCTGCTTCTAAATTTATTTTCGGCTTTTCTCGTGATCAAAATGGAATAGGCATGGAAATTACCTTCTTTTTTACTTGCTTGCTTTCTGTCTGTCTCTCTTTCTCTTTCTCTCTTTCCCTTTCTTTCTTTCTTTCTTTCTTTCTCTCATTGAAACCAAACACTTCACTAATAAGTTTTGCGTCTTTCCTCGTGATCAAAATGGAATAGACCATCAGGTATTGGCAAGACATTTATTTATTTCATTTCATTTTATTTTATTTATTCATTCATTCATTCTTTCATTCTTTTTATCTTTTCTTAATGAAATCAAACCACATCTCTTATATATCTTTTGCCATACCATGCGATTAAAAACGGAAGAGTCCATTGTTGTCATACCAAGCGATCAAAACGGAAGAGTCTATTGTTTATGTTGTTTTGGCATTGGCACAACATTCTTTCTTTCTTTCTTTCTTTCT
Organism: Ascarosepion bandense; assembly: GCA_037127315.1. Classification (NCBI taxonomy): domain Eukaryota; kingdom Metazoa; phylum Mollusca; class Cephalopoda; order Sepiida; family Sepiidae; genus Ascarosepion; species Ascarosepion bandense. The sequence continues at coordinate 1,536,441 of JBBBDQ010002054.1, forward strand.
TTCTTTCTTTCTAATGAATAGGAAATTAAAATCGGAAAACCATGAAGATTCTCACAAATAATTTCCTTGTTTCTTTCTCAGACCCAAAAAACGTCTCTGACATATCCTTTTATTCTATCATTCCTTACAATCAAAATCGAATGGTCCATTATTTATCTGAGATAATGTCAGGACGTGACAGGTGTGCTGATTAACTTAATAATTAACGAGGGAACAAACAGAATTGTAATATTTGATTTTTCGATTTCAACTTCGGGTTGAGAAACAACGAAATAAATATAATGGAGAAAAATGGAGAACCTGTCAAAATATTTTCTATTTAATATATATATATATATATATATATATATATATATATATATATATATATATATATTATAAATTATGTTTTAGAACATGTACATTATTTTTTAATTTATGTCGAGAACATATATTAAAAAATAATGTACATGTTCTAAAACATAATTTATAATAAATATTCAAAGCTCTATACATCATATATCGAGCACTGTTTTAAATTAATGTTTTGGACGGAAAAAATTCTTTCTTCGTTCTGTACCAACTCTTTGGGTCAAGTCACATTAACTAACCAACGTCTATATATACTGGGCCAAGTGTCCTTAAAGACCTGAAGAAGGCCGGAGCATACAACGGCCGAAACGTCGTATAAATGTCAACAAAGATGAGGTCAATAGACCGAATAATAATAATCATCTCAGAAATATATATATATATATATATATATATATATATATATATATATATATATATTCAACCATGAGAGATTAATTAATTTTTGAGTTAACGTTTGTTTTATTACCGCTTGTCTATGAAAGGTAATAATCATTAATAGAAATGATTGTTTCAGGTCTCATTAATAGATGCATATATGAGTTGAAACCTGAAAAAGCACAAAAGCTATTATTATTATTATTATTATTATGTATGCTTTCATATTGCCGGAGATTAAATTTAAGTGCCTAATTACCAAGTCCTTGCCGGGATCTATGTGACAAAGGAGCACTGTAGGCGAGTTATTTATACACGTTTGGGATGTTTTGTTTATATTTATTTTTCTTTGGTTGTTTTTGTTTTATGGCATAACAACCTCGGCGGGTCATTTATTGCCAACTAAATTTTATTTATTTATTGCTGGTAATACCTTTTTCCTTCAACAATTTATTGTTGTTTTTATATAAGTTTTGTGTCTAGTAATACTTTTTTCTTTTCAAGTATCAAGATTCATTGGGATTTGTTTTTAAAAGCAGGGTCCCCAAGTCCTATCCTGTTATTTAACCCATAACTGGGGGAAGGAACGGATTAATACCTTTCCCAAGGGTACCGTGCTTAAGTGAATGCAGGGTATTCAACTGGAATTTGAACTCGGCTCACCGATTTCTTTTTCCGAGCTGATATCCACTGCACCACAACGCATATCCGTCACTAAACGCTTACAGCACCTGGTATTCCCACGCGGTCACCCATCTAAGTACTGACCAGGCTCAACATTCCTTAACTTCAGTGATCGAGCGAGAACCGGTGTATTCAACGTGATATAGCCGTAAGCACACACATCCGTCAATAAACGCTTAGAGCACCTGGTATTCCCAAGCGGTTACCCATCTAAGTACTGACCAGGCTCCAAGTTGCTTATATGAAAAGGGTTTTGTGGATGATATGTGCAGTTTGACTGAAAGGAATCTTTTGCAGCTCTGAGATGATGATTTGTTCAGTATTTTACTTACATGATTTTCGGTCAGTCAGTCAGTGTCATATGTGAGAAACGCTTGAGCAATCATGTCCCTAAACAAACATAACTGACTGATCAGATTTTCACACAGTAAATTGTCGTTACTATTTGTCTGTATTTCTTAGATGAGGTAGTGTGGTGATACCGACCAAGCAAAAGCGAGGGACCGGATATTTGCACTCACAAAAAAAGCAAATGACCAAAACACGTCGGTGTTCACCTCGGATTCGCGCAGATGTTCCGGGGTGCGCATCGACGAGTTTTGGTCATTTGCTTTGGTCGTGAGAGTGCAAATATCCGGTCCCTCGCTTTTGCTCGGTCGGTATCACTACACTAGTATTTACAGTATTTAGATTATTCGGACTATTGTCCTCATCTTTGTTGCCATTTGTACGACATTTCAGCCGTTTTACGCTTCGGCATTCGTCAGGTGTTCAGGGTTCGGGTCCAAATTCCTAGCACCTGAAGAATGCCGGAGCGTACAAAGGCCGAAACATTGTACAAATGCAACAAAGATGAGGACAATAGTCCGAATAATCTAAATACTGTAAGCTGCCATTACTTTCTGCGATAGACTGGTTGCCAAACAAGGCTATAGAATCCAATCTGTTCTGTTATTTGACCCATACTTGGATGGAATAGACGGATTAATACGGTTCTCATGGGTATTGGTGCGTAATTGAATACAACGAATTCAACTGGAACGAATTTAACTCTCCGATTTCTCGTTCTGAGCCGATATCCGTTGCATCAAAACGCACATCCGACTTTCTGTACGTTTCTTTATCGGACCAAAATCCCTTAATGCAACCAGCATGGAGAATCTGTTATGTGATCGATCCCGACTTGGCAGCTACGATACAGTCGCTTTCTCACCGACGCAGTGTGGCTTCCCTGTGGCTCTTCTACAAATACTTTCACGGCTTCTGCTCCGATGAACTTAGCTCACTGGTACCCACTATATACGAATTTCCTCAAGTCACAAGATTAGCAACTAGGCCCCATCCTTTTACTTTGAAACCAATAAATTGTAAACGCAAAATCTACTCCATCAGCTTCTTTTCTCGCATTTCCCGCCTGTGGAATTCTCTTCCGCATACTTGTTTTCCTGACAGTTACAATCTCCAAGAATTTAAATATAAAGTCAATAGTCATCTCCTGTCTCACTAACTTACATCCTCTCTCTCATGCTTTTCTACATCCACCCCACTCTCATCAGTACTCTCTTCCCCCTCCTACTCTCTTTCTGACACCCCCTGCAACCTCGCAATCCTCATAACATTCCTCCTCGTCCACCACACTCTCATCACTGATCTCTTCTCTCTTCTATTCTCTTCCTAACACCACCTCTCACTCCTCAATATTCTTCCTATGTAACCCCTGCACAACAGTGGCAGTAAAATGCCTTGCTTCTGTGGGCAAGTCATATCAGTTACTTGACAGGTTTCTTTTTTGAAATCTTTTTGACTGTCCGGCTTACTTGCATTAAGTTTATTGTCTTTGAGGATTGTGGAAATTTCACGGTATAGTCCTTTCATTACAATTTTTTTTTAATCATATCACCCCGAGCAAGGCGGTAACGCCACTGATGCGCAGAGGGCTACGTAAGAGTGAAAAGATTGGAAAAGAGAAAGCCGGAAACCACATCCTAAACAGGGAACAAGGGATGAGCCTTTTCACCTGTTCAATAGACGTGGATGGAGTGTGAACCGGGCGATAGTTTAGTTTATCTACTCCAATTGAAAAAAAAAAAACAAGAAAAGAGTAAAACGTTTGGAAAAGAGAAAGCCGGAAACCACATCCTAAACAGGGAACAAGATATGAGCCTCTTCACCTGTTCAATAGATGCGGGTGGAGTGTGAACCGGGCGAGAGTTTAGTCTATCTACTCCAGTTGAAAAACAAAACAAAAAAACAAAGAAAATGGAAGAGTGAAAAGATTGGAAAAGAGAAAGCCGGAAACCACATTCTAAACAGGGAACAAGGGATGAGCCTCTTAACCTGTTTAATAGACGTGGGTGGAGTGTGAACCGGGCGATAGTTTAGTCTGTCTACTTCAATTGATAAAAAAAAAGAAAAGAGTGGAAAGATTGGAAAAGAGAAAGCCGGAAACCACATCCTAAACAGGGAACAAGGGATGAGCCTAGTCGTTGGCGTTTGTAGCATGTATCCGGGACGGCAATACCATATTTCGAACAGACATGACAATCAATATTTTGTCCTAACCTGTCATCTCTAATAATACATTCTTTCTCAGCAAGAACTGAGCATGCTGATACTCTGTAGTCAACCTTTTCATTAAATTTATGGCGTAAACGACAGATGATGAGCTATCTTTGTTGATTTTAGCCTTGTAGGCATTAGTAGGAAGACAATAGGCTTGTGCTACCATTATAAGGCCGTCTGACTCTCACTTAAGATGACTGCTTTGAGTCAGGCGAGGGAGTAACAAAGTAACAAAGTGATGTTGTGTACAAAAGTACAAATGACAAAATATTCATCATGATATTCAATAGTATACTAGTAAAATGCATCTCAGCGAAATATTTGCGATATAACTTTGCGATATAACTTTGCAAGTGAGGTTAAAAAATACCTTTTTTGAGAGTAATTTCAAATAATTCCATATGACACCTACGTCCTGAGTAAGACGATAAATTAATTCCAGCAGCAAGCCCTCTGATCAGAAGGTTTTGAAGAGCGTGAACCCACCTTTTAATTGCTGACCCGGCGTGATAGCATATGTTAGGGTCCCAACTATGGGCAAATAGTTAACCCCCTCAAACTAGGAGTAAAACATTATGAAAGTATTACAATTCATTTTTATATTAAAAATACCAAACCATTTTCATAGTAAAAGAATTATCTGCAATACATTTGGGCAAATATATATATATTGTCATACGCAGTTAGATCTGTTTCGCTGTACCACAGCTCATCAGTACGGTTAGACTCCGATTGCTCCCTAACCCTGTCTCGAAACCCGACCGAATTGGCGTCAGTTGGCGACTCTACTCCTTTTTAGCGCATATCATATTATGCACCCAATAGCTATGTGATACAATTCATTTTACTAAATGAGCGATGCGTACACGCTAAAGTGGCTACTGTTTTTCAAAGTACAAATATATATATATATATATATATATATATATATATATATATATATATTCAATAAAACTTCGAAAATTAAATATGTCGTACGGCCATTTCAGCGAGTAAAAACCTCACCACTTCAGCAGCAAAATTCATTTATTATCCAAATACAATACAAAACTCATTCACCGGAAGTATACTCAAAAAGAAATTCATACTCGAAAGTTTACATGAATGAAGAAAAGAAGCCCTCTACCAGATCCTGATTAATATTAATGAGATGAATATTAATAGGATCTGTTTTAAGATTTTACCAACACGCCATTTTCGTTTTCGATTTATACATATATATATATATAAGTAGCAATACATTTTTATAAAATGAATTACTAATGCTCCCCAAAAAATTACATTTTGGCAATGATTTAGTCCGCATCTTGAAATTTTATTTTCGTTGATTAGTTAGTAAGACCAATTAATCAAACAGTTTAGTATAAATTATATGGTACTCGTCTGTCATTTGCTCATATTAAGACGTTAGTAGGTTGAATACGTGATTATCTTCATGCGATTTAAGATTTAGAAGGTCGATGAATTCTGAAAATTTCATTATGTACAAGATCACCCTCACATTACACCGAGGTATTTGAATTGTTTATTATTTACTAATTCCACATCCTGTATTTTTTTGATAGATTCAGGGTAAGGGTACATCGCTGATTTCATTGCAATTCCAGATCATAGTTTTTATTTTAGAAAGGTTAATCTTTAGTCGAATGTGCTTTATGGTGCAGTGGATATAAACTAGGAACGACAAATCGGGGAGCCGAGTTCGAATTCTAGTTGAATTTCTTGCATTCACTTGCGCGTAAATATCCTTGGGAAAGGTATAAATCCGTCTCTTCCCCCCAGTTTTGGGTTAAATAATAGGACAGATTGGGTTCTATAGTCTTGGTTGGCAACCAGTCTACCACAGAAAGCAACGACAACCTCCTGCAGGATAATCTTCTTCCCAGTCAGTCATGTCTCTTTCGAGACATGATCGTACAAATCGTCTATCACGTATGGAACTTAACTGACTGACTGAATTTTTAGTCCATGTTCTTGGAACACTTAGTCGATAATGTTGATCTTTTTGTTCAAGAGCTTCTTTGTTTCGATTATGAATGCCTAATATCGTCAGCATAGCGTCCCACCTTATCATTAGTTTCAGAAGCAAAAGAAGAACGTTCTTTTCTCTTAGTGGATTAATTTTAGATATGGTGTGGGATGCTTAAATGATCAGTGCCCAACTCTTCACATCTGTGCTCGTATACGTACAGGACACAATCTAGGAAGAGATTAAATGTATTGGAGCTCTCATTTCTTCCTTGTCTTATTCATCGTTAGATTAGGAATGTTTCATTACTAGTGATGATACCATCCCTTGTAATTCAAAGAATACTTTGGGGCGCTCTTCACCTTTCCACGGAAATGGACTATTCGAATCACTATATAAAATACTAGTGATTATACCTCGAGGAAGGAAGTCGAGGAAGGAAGTCGAGTGAGCGAGTCAGTCGGGTATTTCCGGTATTTCACCGGAAGTGTTCTACTAGTCAATCTATCACGTCTCTACGACGATACTGTATACTAATTACCTTGTTCTGTATTCTACTAATCCTCACCTCTTGTAAATACTTCTCTTTCCTGTCAATACACCTACTTTCATACTATTACGTTGTTTTGTATTATTTCACATAATTCTGTTACCCGACGTAACAGAATACAAAGATTGACACAGTAAGATTAGGTAAAATATTCATAGGAAGATATATTATCATTATTACAGTGTGTTATATGTTGAAGTGTTATGATTTGATTGTCTTTTGTTGTACGGCTTATCAAACTTTTTCAGGTTATATAAAGCTAGAAAATATTTTTTAGATGTATGACGTCACTACTCTTTCTTCAAGATCATTTTTATACCTACGTTATCAGCAGAGACCCCTTCATCATCAGTACCCGTCCTGCATATGACGATAACTTACATAAAGAGATCAGAGGTTTTGAGAAGCGTAGAGAGTGCTGGATTGCTATGTGATGTCAGTTCTTCAATACGGCAGTGAATGCTGGACAATATCATAGAAAATGAGAACAAAATTTGAAGCAGCGGAAATGTGGTTCTACAGAAGGATGCTGTGGATATCGTGGACTGAGCATGCAAGCAACGATGAAGTTTTGGAAAGAATGGCAACAAAAAGGAAATTGATACTGAGCATCAGGAAGAGACAACTGAAGTTCCTGGGACATGCAATAAGAAAGGAGAGCTTGGAGAACCTGATACTGACAGGCCAGATAGAAGGAAGGAGAGACAGAGGAAGGCAGCGGATAACATATTCGCAGGGCCTGATCAGGTGGATGATGGAACGGGGGTTGCAAGGTGTAACAAGGAGCAAACATACTAAGAGCCACAAGGGATAGGGAGATGTGGAGAACCATGACCGCCTACGTCCTGAAGGGACAGGGCACATAGAAGAAGAAGAATTACCTTTTAATTGCTGTTATTCCCAGGTCCACTATGACCCGGAGTAGTAGCATCTGGTAGCAACCTCAGCTATAGGAAAATTCTTAACCCCTATACAAAAATTGAACAGTTTGTTTTTATAACAAAATGACCAGCAATACATTTTTTCAGAAAAGTGACACTTAATGCAACACTAAAATATAAAAACGCATTCGATAGTGAAATTATCAACAACTAGCAGCATAGCCCGGCGTTGCTCGGGTGTAATGAAAGCTTTAAAACTAATCCATGATCCTGGAGCTCAAACTCTTTGGACGTTGGCATGAAAGACTAAAAAAGCAATAGTTATTTCAAGTTAAAGCGAAACCGTAGACTGCAAGAAAAATAAATGGATATCAGTCAAATTTTGATTTCCTGGTATCGACATCAAATAAGTTTTTTCGTCGTAAACTGAATTTTGAAGGCTAAATAAGTCCTCTGAGTAAATGGTATCATGGGTGAGACTAAGAACTACAATTATACCTACTTACAGCCAAACCCGAAGCAAAAACTAAAATAAAAGGGCTGAAAAAAATACAGACATACAGGCATATAAACAGACACACACAAACATCTTGCCTTTTATATATTTATATATTAATTGTAAGAACTGCAACCTTGAAACTTCTGAATATCGTTTCTTATATCTTTGTCTATGAGTGTATCAAATTTGATTAAAATCAGATCACTCCTTCTATAACCCTTTTTTTCGATCATCGATTTTCGTTATTTATCGGGTGTACCTCGACACAAAACCTAGCTAAGAACACTCGCAGACACTTATTGTACAACTGTGTAAATTTTCAAGAAAATTGTTTCAGCCGTTTCGGAGTTTATAGGTAACGGATGCACACACAGACACACACACACAAAGTTCCATTTATAAATAAGTTTAGATAATTTTTATGATCTTAAAATACCGAAACATATTTTTACTCTGAAAGCATAAAAGTACGTACAAAATATTTAGGTTTTGGTATTAAATGACCCATAGATGGTGATTTATCGCCAAACAGAAACAATCAACCAAACAACCAACATTGAATATGAAAATTCTTTCATGACAATGTCTATATAATATATTAGAATTTCTTAAATCAAACGTTATTCAAAAATATAACTTCAACAAAACTACATGAAACACACATAAGACTGCCTCTAGTAATCATCTTCATACAAACATACATATGCCCAATATTTGAGCACCATCTACCGTGTACTCAAATGTGAAAGCAGAATAACATATATAATATTTGTATTACTTCAAAACTTACAGACACACATATGCCCAATATTTGAGCACCATCTACCGTGTACTCAAATGTGAAAGCAGAATAACATATATAATATTTGTATTACTTCAAAACTTACAAACACACATATGGCCAATATTTGAGCACCATCGACCGTGTACTCAAATGTGAAAGCAGAATAACATATATAATATTTGTATTACTTCAAAACTTACAGACACACATATGACCAATATTTGAGCACCATCTACCGTGTACTCAAATGTGAAAGCAGAATAACATATATAATATTTGTATTACTTCAAAACTTACAGACACACATATGCCCAATATTTGAGCACCATCTACCGTGTACTCAAATGTGAAAGCAGAATAACATATATAATATTTGTATTACTTCAAAACTTACAAACACACATATGCCCAATATTTGAGCACCATCTACCGTGTACTCAAATGTGAAAGCAGAATAACATATATAATATTTGTATTACTTCAAAACTTACAAACACACATATGCCCAATATTTGAGCACCATCTACCGTGTACTCAAATGTGAAAGCAGAATAACATATATAATATTTGTATTACTTCAAAACTTACAAACACACATATGCCCAATATTTGAGCACCATCTACCGTGTACTCAAATGTGAAAGCAGAATAACATATATAATATTTGTATTACTTCAAAACTTACAAACACACATATGCCCAATATTTGAGCACCATCTACCGTGTACTCAAATGTGAAAGCAGAATAACATATATAATATTTGTATTACTTCAAAACTTACAAACACACATATGCCCAATATTTGAGCACCATCTACCGTGTACTCAAATGTGAAAGCAGAATAACATATATAATATTTGTATTACTTCAAAACTTACAAACACACATATGCCCAATATATGAGCACCATCTACCGTGTACTCAAATGTGAAAGCAGAATAACATATATAATATTTGTATTACTTCAAAACTTACAAACACACATATGGCCAATATTTGAGCACCATCTACCGTGTACTCAAATGTGAAAGCAGAATAACATATATAATATTTGTATTACTTCAAAACTTACAAACACACATATGCCCAATATTTGAGCACCATCGACCGTGTACTCAAATGTGAAAGCAGAATAACATATATAATATTTGTATTACTTCAAAACTTGAAAGAAAATAACATTTCAGCATTAAATGACTCAAAAGCCGTTGATAATAAATCAGTCAAAAATCATCATCAGTACATTGATTGCGGCGAAGAGGAGAGCAAGAATTCTGTTTTTCTAATAGGAGATTAATCTAACGTAAATTAATGTTTTTTTTTCTTACTTCTTCCGAAGAAGTTATTGCGCATATTGGATTGTAAGCGTCTTTCTGAGTTGATGGACAGTATTCTTTTATACAATCTTTTGTATTTTGAATAAAGACGGTCTTATTAAGAATTTTCTTATGCGTTTATTGGAATTCCTTTTAATCATTCTGAAGACTACTATTGCTATAATCGTTGTTGGGTTTAAATGTCGCCGGCATCATCATTAGTTCTTTGACTGGATTTCATTGGAGGTCCGCTGCGCAGCTGAACGAAAGACCAACTCCATCCATCTCGGTTGCGTATCAATGCCTTAGTCACTGGGAATGATCTTCCAGTCCAATCAGTGACGCTGCTAGTCAATCTATCTGCACCTTGTGCAAATTAATTGAAACAACTGCTTTAGTCTCCTTTCTTTTCCCGGACGGTCAATTTTAGACTTACTAGAGTTACAGGGTGTAAATGATTTCGGTCTTGTTTTTTTTTTCAGATTAGGTGATTTGCAGTGGTGTAAAGTAATATGAATCTATTTTCGGGGTGTATGATGAAAAATATTGCATCAACCGTGATTGCATCAGATTTTAATCATGCTTAGACCCTATTGTCTCGACTATCAACCTACGGCCATTGTCTGCGATGGACTTTACACCAAGGAAGCGTACGAAAACTAACGCTGCATGAACACACTGGCAAGCCTTACAAAGATATCGCGGAAATTGTTGGTGCTAATCTTTCAATTATCAGTCTTGTCATCCAGGCGAAGAAACAGACTGGATCCATCAGTTCAAAACCTAAAGGAAAATGTCGTCTGAAGAAAAACAACACCAAGAGACGACGTATACGTGATCAGGGAAAGTGTGAAAGATCCCAGGAAGACATTATTCGTTTTCTTTTAATTAATTTACACATAGGTATATCTATCTATCTATCTATCTATCTATCTATCTATCTATCTATCTATCTATCTATCTATCTATCTATCTATCTCAGTCTGTTCTATCTATCTATCTATCTATCTATCTATCTATCTATCTATCTATCTATCTAGTCTATCATATCTATCTATCTATCTATCTATCTATCTATCTATCTATCTTAGTCTGTTCATATCTATCTATCTATCTATCTATCTATCTATCTATCTATCTATCTATCTTAGTCTGTTCATATCTATCTATCTATCTATCTATCTATCTATCTCAGTCTGTTCATATCTATCTATCTATCTATCTATCTATCTATCTATCTTAGTCTGTCTTTCACTATCTATCTATCTATCTATCTATCTATCTATCTATCTTAGTCTGTTCTATCTATCTATCTATCTATCTATCTATCTATCTATCTATCTATCTATCTATCAATCTTAGTCTGTTCATATCTATCTATCTATCTATCTATCTATCTATCTATCTATCTATCTATCTATCTATCTATCTATCTTAGTCTGTTCATATCTATCTATCTATCTATCTATCTATCTATCTATCTATCTCAGTCTGTTCATATCTATCTATCTATCTATCTATCTATCTATCTATCTATCTATCTATCTATCTCAGTCTGTTCATATCTATCTATCTATCTATCTATCTATCTTAGTCTGTTCATATCTATCTATCTATCTGTCTATCTATCTATCTATCTATCTATCTATCTATCTATCTATCTATCTGCTAAACTCTACATGTCACGGTTGCATGCCAATGTCTGCGTATCTGTGAATGGTCTTCCATTCCAATCTGTAACGCTGTCAGTTTATTTTTACTTTGTCTGCCTCTCTATTTTTGCCTAAGTTGGGACCTTGTAGGAGAGCGGTGAAAAGATATTTGGTTGACATGTACATATCCTTTTAAATTCCGCGTTTAAATACCATTTAAATCCTACATTCTTATCACTTCTTTTATGAAATACTTATTTTTTAAGAGCTTATCAAATTCTTTTGCTGAAATCGCTTTTATCAGAAGGCACTGGTGGATGCAATCTTCGTGTAAGAGATGCAGATGACACTTCTTATAGAGGCGCAGAAAGCAAATTGCAAGAACTTCTAGAAAATGTAGTAAAGAAAAATGAAAAGAAAAGGACTAACTACTAATTGTAAGACGGATGCATGGTTTTTAACAAGGGAACATACAAGATACGATATAAAGACGTGATACTGAAGGGGTCCTGGGCATGACGGTAAACTGCATCCGGCAGCATGGCCTTTGATTGGGAGGTTGTAAGGAGCATGCAACCACCTCTTAATTGCTGTTGTGCTCAGGTCCACTCTGACCCGAAGTGGTAGTACCTGTCAGAGTCCCAGATATGAGCAAATAGTTAACCCCCAAACTGGAGTCCACACATTATGAAAGTATTATAAAAATACACTTTTATAGAAATATATACACAGAAAAAGACTTTTATAGAAAAATATACATTTTCAAGGAAAAATATTACCAACAATACAATTTTGAAGAAAAAATTTTGAACAAGAATACAAAATTAAAAGACATTTTCAGTTTTCTAAAATAAAAAAGAATAACAAACTATTTTCATTAAAATCTGACTAAATCAACCTGAACATTAAAAAATAACTTAAGACCTAATTTTTTTGGCATTAAAAAAACCACAGAGGTTGATATGCCGTTAAACAAATCCCAAATTCAAACTGATATTGAAGGATTTTAAATATCTGGGAAGTGTTTTAACAAGAAACGGAAAATGTGACAGTGAATTATGAAGGCGAAAGATGCCTTCCATAAGGTTTTGAAAATATTTAGAAGCTAGCAGTATAACCTGGCGTTGCTCGGCTGTAATGAAAGCTTTAAAACTAATCCATGGTCTTCGAGCTCAGATTCAGCCTAAAAATATTTGTGTGAAGTTTGGTGAGAATCGGATAAAAATTGTGGATTTGTATAAAGGATATACAGACAGATAAACAGACACACACACACACAAACATCTTGCCTTTTATATATATATATATATATATATATATATATATAATCGATTTTCTGCACTATTGTAAGAACTGCAACCTTGAAACTTCTGAATATCGTTTCTTATGTCTTTGTCTATGAGTGTATCAAATTTGATTAAAATCAGATCACTCTTTCTATAACCCTATTTATTCGATTATCGATTTTCGATATTTATCGGTGGTACCTCGACACAAAACCTAGCTAAGAACACTCACAGATGCTTATAGTACAGCTGTGTAAATTTTCAAGAAAATCGGTTCAGCCGTTTTGGAGTCTATAGGTAGCGGACACACACAGACAATTCCATTTATAAATAAGTTTAGATAGTAAAATTTCGTTAAGATTGCTAAATTGTGATGTAATATCAGTTCTTCTATATGATAGTAAAATTTGGACCATCTCCTCATATATTAAAAAGAGACTTGATGCAACAAAAGATGTAGTTCTACCAAAAAAAAAAAAAAAAATTGTGAATACTGTTAACTAAATATGTGAGTAACGTGGAAGATTTAAGGATAATGGGGAAAATAACTCTTATACTTAGAATCAGAAATAACTTACATTTCTTGGAGAAATAATGATGAAAGGGGGTTTGGAGAATTTGACATTTTATTTACAGTATTTACATTATTCGGATTATTGTCCTCATCTTTGTTGCCATTTGTACTACGTTTCGGTTGTTGTACGCTCCGAACCCTTTCCTACAATCACTGGGGTATATCATCCTCATTCATTGCATAAAGCTTCGATTGGAAGTCATGAGTTATCTCCCTCGAACCCTGCAAGTTACTTGTTCACCACTGCTTTAGCGTGGTATTGAATTCACAAATCTTTCGGTCAACTAACCAACGTCTATATCCACTGGGCCATGTGTCCCTAAGGACTTGTAAACCTAATGTACAGTAACCCTTTTTTACCAGAGTTCATATTGCAATTATTTTTTTATGTTAATGTTTTTTTTTTCTAGTATTTTTTACCAGAGCTCATATTGCAATTTTTGACACTAATGATTTTCTCTGGCACTCCGTATTACTGGTTTTCATATTGTGTTCATCTCTATGCTTGGTCGGCTTAGGAGATTTTTGTGATGATTCCTTAAGTTTACGTAGTTTCCAGTGGAGTTCTCTATCTATTATTTCAACTTCATCTCATAGAGAGCGGTGATCTCTTTTCTCTCTCCTTTCTCCATCTTTTGCAGCTTTTGGTAAGAACTGCAGAGGATAAAAAAATGTGGAGATAGGCGGTAGATAGAAGAAAAAGCGGAAGGTACTACTAATATTCTTTAATGTCTTTTCGGTCTACGGTGATTTTACAAGCATGTAGAGTGAAGTTGGTGGGCAAAGTAAAGTCCGAAAGGAAAATAACCTCATCACCTTCTGAAACAGGTGAGGCTTTTTAGCTCACAGCGATTTACTGTCTGCGGTAGATTTTAAATATTGGCATCTCTCCCATAGAAATAATTCCGCTAACCTATCATGTTTATTTTTAAATTTATTTAGTGCAAGGGCAGAGCAGCCACATATTCGATGATCAATAGACTTCTCAGTGTGTGTCCAGAAACCTCATTTTGGATCTAGTCCATTCCTTAAAATATGTGGCTGGCATAATCTGGCTTGCAGGCTTTTATCTTAAGCTGTTAGAATAAACCTTTCTCATTCCTGATTACATCTCAGAGTCCCGTAAGCGCTCATGTATTATTTATTATTATTCATGTATTTCCGTGTATTGAATTTTGATGTCATATTTGGTCTGCGGTTCTGCGTTGTGGTGCAATGGATATCGGCTCAGAACGAGGAATTGGGGAGTTGAGTTCGAATTCTACTCGAATTCGTTGCATTCAATTACGTGCAAATAGCCTTGGAAAAAGTATAAACTGCCACTTCTACCTCCTGCTATGGATTAAATAACAGGTTAGAGTGGGTTCTACAGCCTTAGTTGGCAACCAGTCTACGGCAGAAAGTAATGGTAAATTACTCCGGTAAAATCTTCTGCCCAGTCAGTCAGATCCTTTTGGAGAACTGATAACCCAAGCGTGTGTCACGTATAGCACTTAACTGATTTAGTCTTGTGCTCGTGCTTTATGCAATGATATCCTCGATAAAATTTAAAGAAAGCTCTATAATGTTACCGGCCCTGATCTGCCTTGTGAACTTCCCTTACCTGTGTCTTTTCTATAAATTTATTTAATCCATAGCAAGAGGAAGAAGTGGCGGTTTATACCTTTTCAAAGGGTATTTGGACGTAACTGAAAGCAACGAATTCGAGTAGAATTCGAACTCAACTCTCCGATTCCTCGTTCTGATACACGCTTTGGGCGATCATGTCTCGAAAGAGACATGACTAACTCGGCAGAAGATTATTCCGCAGTAGGTTGCCATTGCTTTCTGCGGTAGACTGGTTGCAGACCAAGGCTATAGAACCCAATCTGTTCTATCATTTAACCCATAGCTGGAGAGACGGATTGATACCTTTCCCGATGGTTTTTGTGCGTAAGTGAATGCAAGGAATTCAACTGGAATTCGAATTCGGTTCCCCGATTTGTCGTTCCGAGCCGATATCCACTGCACCACAACGAACAGCTCCCTATACCGATCTAAAAAGAGTCTAAAAGACTTCTTATTCTATCGTCTATCTTTAGAAGAGCCATATCATAGAGTAGTGTTGACATATTTGGGCAGGAGCTGTCCAGTCTTCACTTTCCAATCTTGATAGAGTTTAAAAGCGTTTTTGGGTGACAAATCATTTTTCACCCATTAACCTCTCTCTTATAGGCGGGATATGGCAAGCCTCTCACTGCTCTGTCACTACTTCCATGGAGAGTGCTCGGACGGTGTACATTCCTTGCTTCCACCAGGCCTAACTTTCACTGCTAGGATCCACCATAACACTTACATTGCAGCAGACCACCCACATTTCATCGGCGAGAATTAGATTCCACAGCTTCTTTGCGGGAACAACTGATCGTGGAGCCGTCTCCCTAAAGACTGTTTCCGTTTCAGTACAATCTTAACCTTAAAGTATAAAGTTAACCGCTATCTTCTCTTTTTATCTCTATTAACTGCCTCTTTATGATACCTTTTACGTCGAGTGGCCGCCAGGCCTGGTACTGTGTGAACACCACTATAACAAAAAAAGAAATATAAAAGACAGAAAATAAAAAATACAAGTGTATCAATAAAATATTAAGGTGGGCATTTTTTCAAAATACAAATCACCTTCAGTCACAGTATCCATTTGTTCTGTTCATACAAGGAAGTTTGTATTGATTTAATGAAAATAGTTTCACGGATTTTTAAATGATAGTAAAAATGTAAACTGTACAAAATTCAGAACATTTCCTCTCGGACAGATTATACACACCCGATCCTGTATTAGGTGTTCTATGATTAAAGACCTGGATGTAATTACACACCTATCCAGTCGAGCTTTTCTGATAGACGTCGGGACATACTGGTGAATTCTCTCGTCAAGACGTTACTTAATCCAATCTGGGTAGTCAGTTTCACACAGACATTTAAATAAATAATTTATATAACTAGATTTAAAGATAGCACATTCTTGGTCGCGACGAAGCATGTAACAGTAGTTGTGTCATTTTTTCCTCTCATTTTACATTTATCTTTTTTTAAAAACCTAAATTCACTCCATGGTTAATTAATGCACTGGAGTGTTACTCTATGAACCAGCATCTAAGGAGACCATATACTTGAGGCCATTAAACCAGACATCCCAGTCGTTGAAAAATAAATAAATAAATAATACGCCAGTACCCATATGGGTAACCGCTTAGGAGTACAAGGTGCTGGAAGTTTGGATGTGCGGGCGGTGTAATGAATAAAGGCTTGGAATTGGAAATCAGAGAACCTAGTTCCAATTCCAGTTGCTTTTGTGATATTCACTTACGCGTAGATCATCACTTTTTTTCATCCTGGTATTGGTTAATCGGATGTGCGTTGTGGTACAGTGGATATCGGCTCGGAACGAAAAATCGGGGAGCCGAGTTCGAATTCCAGCTGAATTCATTGTATTCACTTACGCGCAAATACCCTTGGGAAAGGTATTAATCCGTCTCTTCCCCCCAGTTTTGGGTTAAATAATAGGACAGATTGGGTTCTATAGCCTTGGTCGGCAACCAGTCTACCGTAGAAAGCAATGGCAACCTACTGCGGGATAAACTTCTGTCCAGTCAGTCATGTCTCTTTCGAGACATGATCGCCCAAGCGTGTATCACGTATGGCACTTAACTGACTGACTGATTGGTTAATTTGTCGGATTATCCATTATTATCTAAAAACATTATTGCAATCTAAAAATATTTTCTTTTAGAACAAACAAACAAAAACAAACAAGAAAATGGCTCCTCATCAATGTGGTTTTGCCTTTTAATGATTGTGATCGTCATCATGATTAATATTATAAAAATGATTATTATTATTATTTTCATGTTTAGATCAACCCTTACTGAGTCTTGACATGAAACCTGGAATTAGGAAAAATATTAAATTATTTTCACAAATTTTGGTTGACTGATTCGTTATTTTACTGCTTATTTTTTACTGCTTATATTTTATTTTGTACTGCTTATTTTAATGCTTATATTTTACTGCTTCTTGCAGGTTATTTTAAACCAAAAATATATTTAGATTGTAAAACTTGTTTTGTAAATAAATAAGTTTAATGATTCTAGTCTTATTATTTATTCGATATCTGGGGATGACAAGAGTTCGATTCATACCTTTTCTAACGGTATCTGAACGTAAGTGTAAATAACAAATGCATCAAGACTTGCAATTCGGAACAATTAACACTTCCGAGCCATTATCCATGTTGTGAGATCTCCCCCTTTGTGTATATGATAATGGACTCGACTGAGTCTACATATAATCCTGCCATAAAGAGAACAGCAGTTAAAGATCTGGTATATCAGTTGTAGTTGCAGTTCGCAGTGGAGAGTAATCGTAGAGATCCATGACAGTTATCGAAGAGTTCCGACAGATACCGAAGTTACCCAGAGACCAGACTAGCTCTGAGCTCCACTCTGCTAGCATAAGTTAACCGGACACACTATTTCACTTCAAGATTTGTATATATTTATTTCTACTAATAGTATTCCTGAATTGACTAACCCGCGTTCCAGTTTTTATATTACTTTCAATAAAACCTACTTTCTATCTCCATACCGGTTTTTGTTGTTCATTGTTTTGGCGGTTCCTCCTCTGGCATCCACAACAATCCATTACACCACTCCAGCATACAAGATTACAGCACCTAGTGTTCCCAAGTATTCACCCATCTTCTTACTGACCAGACTCGAGGTTGCATAACTTTTTATGTTAATCGATAAGCAACATAAAAAGTGTTTCTATATTGAAAAAAAAAACAAAAAACAAAACAAAAAAAAAACAAACAAACAAAAAAACAAAGACTATCCTGAGAAAGTGAACTGTTCAACACGATGTACTAGAAAAAAAAATCTTTAAAAAAAAAGGGCTGCCTGGGACTTTATTAACGCCCATGTCTCTTTCTTTCTTGATTGTATCCAAAACCACGTCTATAAAAAACGTAACAGAACTTTCAAGGTCCTTCTTTTTTCAATTTAATTGTCACGATCTTTACGTGTAATCATTGTTGTATTTTGTAACAGCTATGTCTTTATTTGATACTGCTTTTATATCTATCAGACAGAATTTTTTTTGTAGTCATTTATAACTATGTCTGGTCAATTAGCGTTTATATGTCTGTCAATATAAATGTCGACTTCTCAAAAGAATAGTGAATTCATCGCCTTCTGTCACTGGTTTTGGAGTGATGTCGATAACATCTTTTTACAACGTGGCGCTCTATAATATTAGAATAATATTGAATATATTATTATTATTATTATTATTATTATTATTATTATTGACAATTGTCTTGTATTCTCGCGATTATCGGTTAGTATTCGATCAAGAATATAGTGATGGAAAAGTACAATAAGATGATGAAAAGACTGGTTATAAATCAATAGTAAAAATACATTATTTAACAGTTAAACAAATATTCTATTGCTTAAGAAAATTTGGGAAACAAAGCAACCATTGTAAATAAAATCCATCGCACACAATATAATTAAATATATTTACGTCACTTGATGTGACTAAAGAAAATAACCACATTTAAGCAAATTGTTCTATGGTGTGCGTTGGGGTGCAGTGGATATCGGCTCGGTCGAGAAATCGGGGAGCCGAGTTCAAATTTCAGTTGAATTCATTGCATTCACTTACGCGCAAATACCCTTGGGAAAGGTATTAATCCGTCTCTTCCTTCCAGTTATGGATTAAATAACAGGACAGATTGAGTTCTATAGCCTTGGCTGGCAACCAATCTACCGCAGAAAGCAATGACAACCTACTGCGGGATAATCTTCTGCCCAGTCAGTCATGTCACTTTCTAGACATGATCGCCCAAGCGTATTTCACGTATGGCACTTAACTGACTGTTCTATTCTATTTTACCCACAAATAGAAATTTCGATACTTGTGTTGTGGAGTTATTTTCGCAGGGGAGGCTAGTATTTGTGCTAAAGTCGGCCCTAATAGGTTCGACGTATAAAACGTTAGGAACTTGATATAATATGTATTACGCAGCGTAATCTTGCCGGGTCGCTGACTACTTTTGTATTCGACTAACTGTCGACTACTATCGTCCAACATCGACCGAGCCTCGTTCCTCTTACTACTCCAATTTAAATTAGGTGGGAGAGTCTATTCACTATAGAATAGGTGTGTTTCACCATAACAACTTGGTACATCATTAAGAACAGGTACATAAAGATTAGTTTTTGAAATATGATAAAAAGAAAAAATCTTTAGCAATTATCAGGTAAATAAAAACAACTCAATAAAAATAATATATCAGTAAAAATTTTCTCCATTCAAAAGTGATAGGCGGAACCAAGAGAGAGAGAGAGAGAGAGAGAGAGAGAGAGAGAGAGAGAGAGAGAAAATAACAACCAATCAAACACAATTATTTTGCAAATTGGATAAAGGCAACAAAAGGGAACAAATGATTGGCTAACTGCAGTTTCCAATCTTCGCTAGAAAGAAAAATCAGTTCAGCAATTCGCCATTGAAGAGAACTGATGTGCAAGGAAAGTAAAACGAACGAAAGTTGACATAACGCAATCTGGAGAAAATACAGGACACCCAACGAAATTGTTCGGACAGTTGTTCTCATCTTTCTTGTCATATTCCGAGAAGAAGGCCAGGGCGTACAGCAGCCGAAACATCGATACTACGACAGCAAAGATGAGGACAACAGTCCGAACAATGTAAATAGTGTAAATTATTACAATACCTCATCTCAGAAATATAGACAAATACTGATGAAGGCTGGAGAGTAAAAAGACCGAAATCTCGTGACACTGATAACAAAGATGGCAACAACAGTCTGAACAATGTAAATAGTGTAAATTATTACAATACCTCATCTCAGAAATATAGACAAATACTGATGAAGGCTGGAAAGTAAACAAACCGAAACGTCGTGACACTGATAACAAAGATGGCGACAACAGTCTGAACAATGTAAATAGTGTAAATTATTATAATACCTCATCTCAGAAATATAGACAAATACTGATGAAAGCTAGAGCGTACAACAGCCGAAACGTCGTGAATAGGAGAACAACTGTTCAAAAAATGTAGATGATGTAAATAAAATAAAAAAAAAACAATTTTTCAGAGGTATTATTTCTGAAAAAATCGAAGGTAAACAATCTTTAAAAAATGGTTTTTCGATCATAATTAATATTGTAATGTGAAATTAGATATCTTGTAATTAGACATTTATAGATTTAGATAGTGAGTATAAAACGAGTAATAAAAATTAGCTTAATTGTTAATTGCAATTTGCTTAAAGTGTCTAAGCTTCCAGATGTAAGAAGACGGAAAATAATTGTAAAGTACATAACAAATAACTTTACGATGGTTGGCCATTAAAATTTATTTGTAAAAAAAATCTCGATGTCAACAAAGCAGATCGATATAACAGATATATGTAAATATTTTTGGAAGTTTAAATAAATTGTGTTTTTGTATTCAATATGTTCAATATGTTCATGGATGCGCGAATTGGTTAACAAGTACCAGCTTAAAAATAAAGATGGCGTGCCGTGATAACATTCTTTAAGATTCTCTTTCATTCTTAGAGAAAGAATAAACCTATGTCCTCCCAGCTATGATTTAAATATCAGCGTAGAGTGGGCTCTTTTGCCTTTGTTGGTAACTATTCTAATAATAATAATAACAATAATAATAATAATAATAATAATAATAATTTTATATTTATATCCCTCTTTACCGTCAAAATAGGCAAATGTAACCGTTACTTCTTCTCTAACAGTTTCTTTTCTCGCACTTCCGCCTTCTTTCCCCGTCCCTTCTTTCCTGATAGCTACAATCTCTAAAGGTTTAAGTGCAACGTCAATTGCCATCTTCTATCTCCTTGACTCCCACCTCTCTCTTACTCTTTCTACAACATCCCCCTCTACCGTTTTCTTTTTCTCTCCTCTTCCTTCTTCTTTATCTGTAGCCACATGCACACCAGTGGCAGTACTGCCTTGCTTGAGGTAAAACGATTAAAAGAAAAACAATTATTTTATTATCTTTGATTTCTGATATACACACATTTTCTTCCGAATCCAAACCGGTGATCTAAGCTGAGAAATTTTATCATGACATTTTTCACAGAGTCTTTTTTTTTTTTAAATCCGCTAAGATCAAAATCATTTTACATAGATAAAGCCCTTCGCGAGGCGATGACTATATTTGGGAGTACATTTTATTGCATCTAAGGTATGGGTTGCCCGGAATCTCTTCAGTCTAGCGAAACCTCTTCTAATCATTCCGAGAACTCCAACTCCAAGTCTGCTGCTATGAAGGTCGGCTCCCTGTGCAGGGCCCGGAAGTTTTTCCCATCTATACAAATCTACCATCCGCCCGTGTATTGAATATTGCTGCCATATCTGGTCGGGTGCCCCTGCTGCTCTCCTTGGGCTTCTTGACAAAATACAAAGAAGGATCTGTAACGTGGTTGATACTGACTTGGCAGACCTGCTGCAACCACTCTCTCACCGGCGTGATGTGGCTTCCCTGTGCCTCTTCTACAAGTACTTTCATGGCTTCTGCTCCGATGAGCTTAGATCACTGGTGCCGCCTAAGCACGAATTTACACGAGATACTAGATTTGCAACTAGGTCCACCCTTTTACAGTTAAACAAATAAGATGTAACCTTAAATTCTACTCTAACAGCTTCTTTTCTCGCGCTTCCCGCCTGTGGAACTCCTTTCCACAAGTCTGCTTTCCCGACAGCTACAATCTCCAGGTGTTTAAATGTAGGGTTAATAGACACCTCCTATCACACTAACTCCCAATTATTCTCAGAACACTCTCATTTACCCAACCCTCATTCTCGGTACCCTTACCCGCCTATCACCCACCCTCTGACATTTCCTATATTTAACCATTCTCGGTAACCCTACCCGCCTATCACCCACCCTCTGACATTTCCTATATTTAACCATTCTCGGTATCCCTACCCGCCTATCACCCACCCTCTGACATTTCCTATATTTAACCATTCTCGGTATCCCTACCCGCCTATCACCCACCCTCTGACATTTCCTATATTTAATCATCCTTTCTCCACTCTATGTAGCCCCCTGCGCAGTAGTAGCAGTGACATGCCTTGCTCGGGGTGAAACGCTTATAAAAAAAAAAAATTGTTCCTGTCCTCATGTACCACATTTATTATTATTATTATTTGTCTTATAATCACGGTATTTTGACACTAGGTTGATAATCCGTCAAAAATATAGTGATAGAAATAAACAAAAAGATGATGAAAAGACAAGCTATAACTCAATAAGGAACAATTCTGTTGCTTAACAATAAATCACTCAATAAATCTCGAGCTTGATATATAGATGGCGCCAATAATAAAAATTCCATATAATTTTTATGAAGTGAAATAGCAAATGGCATGAACCAAAATTAGTTATTTAAGTAAAACTACTATTGCAAATTTTCAAATCACTGAAAAAAATCTGAATTCGGTGTGTTGATAAGCATTGCTTTCTGATAGGAAAATATTATTCAAGCAAAGCAATGACTTGATAACTGTTATTTGGACTCTGCTCCGTCGGAAACAACGGTTAAGTTAAAGTATGCTGACTTTAAACGCGGTCGTACAGACGCAAATAATGCTGAACTCCCAGGTCGCACAAAATCGGAAAACATCAAAAAAGAAAAGAAAAAATCCACAAACTAGTTTAGGCCAATCGTAAATTGAAGTTGCATGAGATAGCAGAGGAGTTGAACATATCAAAAGGCAGTGCATTCACTATTTTGCATGAACTTTTGTCAATGAGAAAGCTGTGTTCAAAATGGTTGCTGCGTTTGTTCACAATCGACCAAAAACAACAACGCGTCGACGATTCAGAGAGTTGTTCGCAACTATTTAAACCCAACAAAGAGATTAGCGTAAATATGGAACAATGGATGAAACATGGATCCACCAGTTCACTCCGGAGTTACATCGGCAGTCAGCTGAGTGGTCAGCAGCAGGTGAAAGTCGTCGAAAGCTAACAAA